>CM042015.1:16198542-16228542 GCA_023525715.1 Cichorium intybus | reverse complement strand
CTTTGGGTCAAATGCCAACATTTTTTGCAAAAGTCGGAGTGCTAACGGGTCTATTTTGACAAATTTTTGGGAAAAAGGCACGGGTTGCTTTTTACGCATGTCCATTAAGTATTTTCTTGCCTTATCATTACGAACCTGGTAACGGATACACAAGGTAATAAAATGAGTCATTATATTTTGAAATGAACTTTTAATATTATATGTGTATGTAAATGCAATGTATAGTTTTAACAATATTTCATATATTATTTTAATTGCAAACTGTGTTGTTTACAAGATTAAACAATTAACCATGATAAAAGGCTAAATAAACCCCAAATAAAATTTTGAGTAAAAAAATATTTTTTCACTTAGTGTTACAACTAAAATTTGTAATTTAATTAGCATCATGAAATTCTTGGATAAAAGTTGTAGAAATTTTGAAAAAGTGGGTTTATATTATTGCAAACTTTATCGTATACAAAACTAAAAAATTAACCATGGTAAAATATGTCACTAAACCCCAAATTAAATTACAATTAAAAAATGTTTTATAGTTACTTTTACAACAATAAAATTACAATTTGATTAAAATCCTGATAATTCTTAAAAAAAAAAATTTGTTTCGTTAATTTCATAAATAAAAATGGGTTATTTTAGATCACAATTTTCCATTCCATTAATCCATTCCACAATGGAATAAAAAAAGAAACACCCAAAAACCCAAGGTATAAAATTTAAACAAAACCAAAGGAATCAAGAATGATCCATTCCATTCCATCAAGCAAAACCAACAGTTTTTCTTGAATTCACCGGAATGAACCATTCCATTCCTTCTCCGATTCCACCATAAAAGTTATAATCATCACAACCATATAAAAAACCAAACATGCAAAAAAAGCAAAAAATAAAAATTTAAAATTTAAAAAAAAAAAAGTATCATACTCCCGAAATGGTATCCGCTGATGGAGTCCCAAGAAGATCGGTTATTAATTCCAACTGATGAACCACACTTTTACCAGGAAAAAGCGGTTTTCCAGTCAACACTTCTGCAAAAATACACCCTATACTCCATATATCAATAGCCGGTGTATACTGCAAAATTAAAAAACTCACAATTAATTAAAATTAAAAAAATCCGATAGCAGAAAAACATCTAAAGTAATCATGAATTCACGATATTAGCACCTAAAGATCGATTTAAATCTAAATTAACTAAAAATGAAACCGACTCAAAGAACGTTATATATGCACAAATAATCATAAATCATAATCAAATAATCATATTTACTGACATATCTCAATTCTCAAGATTCAAGAATCATTCTTTGGCCATGCAGCAGCATACATCTCTGAAAAAAACAAATATGCTCGACATAAGGTTACATGAGCAATTTTTACAAAAAAACCGAAGCTACTTTAAAGCTTCATTTACCATACAATAAAAAAATAAACTAGTTTCAAGATTATTAAAAATTTATAAAAGTAACTTCTTTAAGCATGCGGTTTTTACATTCTAGAAAACATTCAATGCAACTTGAATTTGATTTGCTTTACCTTTGAAGAAAATGATCCACATAGCTCGGGTGCCCTGTACCATCTTGTTGCCACATAATCCTGCAACAAAATATAATAATTAAAAAATTTATAAAGTTTAATATAAATGTATATAATTTACACAAGAAACTTACTGTCCAAAGTACGGCTGTTGGGGCATCATTAAATGCAACCCTAGCTAGTCCAAAATCGCATATTTTGAGCTTGCAATTTGCATTTGCTAATATATTTTTCGGTTTAAGATCTCGATGGTACACATTTGCTGAATTTATAAAGATTTGTTAGTTTATACTTTATATCAGGATTTATAAATACTAGTAAGCTTATATATGAGTGTTTCTATTGTAATACAGAAAGAACGACTTAATAAATAAATAAACAGAGGATTTGCTATTCAATTTCCCGAATTGGGTCCTCATTTTCTTGAAAAAATAAATAAGTATTATTTATACAGACAATATTTTAGTATTTTTACCTGTGTGCATATACTTCAAAGCTCGTAGCATTTGATAGAGGAAAAACCGGTGGTGTTCATGTGTCAAGTCATCATTGGCTTTTATGACTTGATGAAGATCGGATTCCATGAGTTCAAATACTACATAAATATCTTTAAAGGCCCGTCTTGATGGAGGTAACATGATCCGTTTAATTTCAACAATATCAGGATGCCTTAAAAGCCTTAGTAATTTGATTTCACGCAAAATTCGAATAGCATCTGATGCATGTTCAAATATATCGGTTATTTTCTTGATTGCAACCTTTTCCCCGGTGTGTGTGTCAATTGCTGAACAAACGACGCCATAACTTCCCTTCCCTATGATCTCCAAGATTTTGTATCGATTTGATTCACCATACTCCGTGAAGAATTCAACCTCTTTTGGATTCTGTAATGTAATGATAGAAGAGAATTTCAGAACAGGATTTTGATGCATAATTGAAACATCGACACGGTTCTTGATGTGAAATATTATCGAATTTTGTAAGCGATTGTATGTTAGAGCTAGAAGTTAGAAATTTAGAACCGAGTTATAATTCAGTTCCAGCTCGAAATTTCAATCAAGTGGTAATTATAACGTCTCGTGTAACTAGATTCAGTTAAAACGCCACAGATTAGATCTCTGATGTTCGAAATTACAAAATTGTTGATGAAATTGAAGGTGAAGATGTATCAAATGAAATATCAAGTTAAAATGAAGTTAAACCTTTTTGCGCGGATCTAGTTGCATCGTATTCGTCCCACAATTGAGATTGATCTCACAAGGTGTAATTAATTCCTGTTTCTGGAAATCAGATCAAGAGAACCCCAAAACCCAACGGAATAGCAGAAAAAAAAATTCAACGGAAACCTAACAACAACAAAAGGTAGCAGCGATTGATGCCGGAATTGGGAAAGGTATAATTAAATCAGCCACATTTATCCCACCTACCGCGACTATGAATCACCAAACCGCACTCTCCCCTAACACAATCCAAAATCTCTTTAAAAAAACACAAAGTCACCACCACCACCTTACTCATCCAATTCAGGGAAACCCTAAACCTAGAAGTCGAACGCCACCGCCACCGTGAACTGAAAAAGCTTGGCACCCAACTATCTGCGATACAAGCAAATGTTCAAACAACTGAATTTTGCAATCAGTAGCTGACAAATGCTGAATCGGTGGCCTAAGAGATAGACGAGATGCTTTTGTATTTGAAGATCTGGCGGTGGGTGGTGGTGGCTGACGTTAGAGAGAGGAGAGAGAAGAGAGAAACGGGATATGTGAAGAGGGTTTGATTAAATAGATGAAAGGGTGGGCTGGTTGGAAGTTGTTTTATCCACTCTTTGTCATACCCTAATGCAAAAATTTAGGGAAAATGTTAAAACATGCAAAGTTTGTTAATGTTATATTAAAATTTCTAAAATAAAATATAAAGTAATATTTATTATTATATATTATTTAGTCGACCGTATATAAGGTGTAGATATTTTTGAATTGCTATGATACCCAATGATCATGACCGAATAAAGTTCGTCATCTTTGAAAAGATCAATACCAACGTTCATGTTTGTAAGGCTGCAGGGAGTGGTGGCCAATGGCCAAGGGATGGCCAAGGGGTTTTTGTGGGCCAGCCTATGATTGGCAGGCGTTGGCCATTTTGTAGGCAGTGGTGGCCAATGGCCAAGGAATTGCCAAGCAACTTAAATTTCTAGACGTTCAGGGGGTAAAATTGACATTTCTGGAAACCTTTTCCTGGCTTGGCATCTCGCCAAGCCCTTGGCGAGTTTATTTTGGCGAGCCGCTGGCGAGCTTCAATGGAGTAGTGATGGCGAGACGCCAAGGGGCTTGGCGACCCCCTTGGCGAGCTTACTCCGTGAAGCCTAACTCGTAGATCTAAAATTTAAAACAAAAAAATTAGAGATGATAATTGCAAGGTATAACTTATAGATAGTTTGTTTGGTTTTATTTTATATCTAACTTATTAGATAAATAAAAGTAACAATTTAATAGAAAATCAGATAATGGGTTGAAAGCCAACAAGAGTTTTATTTTAAATATTATTACATAGAATGATCATATTTGGGGTAAGAAGTGATTATTTAAGTTTTGGGTTAAGAATTTGTAAAGATAATGAACTTTGTCGTATATACATATTTGGTCATTGGAAGTTTTTTGGACGCGATTTATCATTGAATTCTCTTATTATGTTCAAAAAAATCAATATGACTCGGTATTGTAGGTTTAGTTGGTTTCTGATGACAACAGTTACATCTTCGGTCATCTTCTCCCTCCAAAATCAAGATTCTGATTATCTTCTCCAACCAACATCAGGTAACACTCATATCTCATATCTATCTATCTATCTATCTATCTATCTATCTATCTATCTATCTATCTATATATATATATATATATATATATATATATATATATATATATATATATATATATATATATATATATATATATATATATATATATATATATATATATATATATATATATATATATATATATATATATATATATATATATATATATATATATATATATATATATATATATACTCTCTTGTAACACGGATCTAAATCTCTTTCTCCTAAAAACCTGCAAAAATCGAGCTTCAGAGATTTGGGTTTGTTATTGAGGTCTTGACTTGAAAATCATATATGTGTGTTGTGTATGTTTGAGTTCTTGATCTAACGTGTGTGTATCCAAAAATCAACCAGATGTGTATGTGTATCTAAAAATCAACCTGTTATATGTGTTATTGAGTTCCTGATATGATGTGTTTGTGTATCTAATAATCAACGTGATGTTTATGTGTGTATATGTTCTTCATATGAGAAAATGAGTTTTGAGTTCTTGATCTTAAATTCGTTCTCGGTTTCTTGAATTCTTAAGTTCTTGATCTAAAAATCATTATTGAGTTTTTAAGTTGTTGATCTAAAATTTGTTATTGAGTTATTAGTCTAAAAATCGTTATTGAGTTCTTGATCTGAAAATCGTTCTTGAGTTTAATAGTGTCAAAATTTCTTTGATATTGATAAGATAAATCAATAAAATTAAAAAATAAAAACAAGAATAACCACCAAGATTTCTTTGATATTGAAAATACAGCACAACTTTAATAGTGTGAAAACTCATGCGATTATGTCAACTCATCGGATCCACTTATAGTGTGTTCCTCAATCACTTTGAGATCTATATAAATAATCGTGTTAAAAGTGAATATTCTTTGGTATTTATCAAATTTAGAATAAGATTTTAATATGATGTGTACTTTATGTGCCAAAAATTGTACATTGCACCTACGCATGATGATTTTAATATTGAAAGAAACACCAACCATATACTTAAAAAGGAAGCAATATTGTGATAGATGGACCACAACCTAAGAAAGGTTTTAAAAGCAAATCAAAGCCTTGGCAACCATACAATTTTCAATAAATCAATGCGATATTCTCATAATATCATTTACAATTTTTAAATTATAGTTTTGGCATGATTACGTTATTATTATATGCAAACTCTATATAACTGCTATAAAAATATCTATAAATTCCATTATAAAAAATTGGTTTCCAGTAAAAGAATATGAGAAATTGTATTGGTTCCTAATTTTTGTTCCTAACTTTATTCCTAACCATTTGAAATGATGACAAGTGGATTAAACTTTACACTTGTCATCATTTCAAATGGTTAGGAATAAAGTTAGGAACAAAAATTAGGAACCAATACAATTTCTCAAAGAATATATATATATATATATATATATATATATATATATATATATATATATATATATATATATATATATATATATATATATATATATAAAAGATGTGTTCAATACAGAACTAAATAACACCACCTAACCACAAGACCATGTTTCTAACTGTGAGATTAAAATCTAAGCAAAAGGGTATGATTTTCACAAAACTTAAATCGTCTATGTTCATCACTGAACATATGTTCATATTACAAACAATTAAACAAAATTCTCTGCCAATATTTGTATCGATCATAATATCGAGTATATCATATTTGACAAACATAAAAAAGCATATTACAAGTACTCATAAATGAACATGTTCATGGATGAACACATGTTCATTGATGAACCTGCAACCAGTGTTTCATGTTTTCCAGTTTGTCTTGATTCCTCTGATTCTCATCGTAATCTCAGAGCATTTACATTTTCTACAACCTACATATTAAGTTATGAAAATGAGAAAGCTAACCAATTACATTAATTAAACATAAGTACGTAAATAATAAGGATTGAGCATAATGGATGAACATATGCATATGTATGAACATATGTTCATAGATGAACATAACGCATATGCTCATCAAATCCTATTATTAGCATATTAGAGGAGGTTTGTCACTAAACAGGCTTTGTTAGCACAATATTCATATATGAACAAGGTTGATATACTACACAACTTACAAGCGAGAATCACAAAATAGCCCTTGTTGGCATGTTAACAAGCACCTAGTGTGCACCTTGAGTAGTTACATATTGGTCGATCATAAACAGAGTTGTATTACCAAATCAACGTTGATCTGTTAGGAAAACAGATTAATCGAGAATCGAGATTATACATGAGAGTGAAGAAATCAAATGAGAAACGAACAAAAACACGACACCAACCCTACATAAATCAACATCTATGTTCATAAAATTGACATGACTTGATTGAAGCTTCAATTGATTGAACTGGACAGGATGTAAATAATAGGATCGACCAGAATGAACACCTGAGATTTGCTTAATTACAGCCATATTTGATTCCCTATCATGCCCTTGGGTATATGTGATTCCCTACACAACAAATATAGTTTTATTGTACACCCCTTATTAATCTAATCCATTGATTTATGATATGATGGTTATAAGATTAGTTTTATGGTTAGGCAGTATTATTTGGTCCTTTATTGAACATCCATATATATATATATATATATATATATATATATATATATATATATATATATATATATATATATATATATATATATATATATATATATATATATATATATATATATCACGTATGTGTAATTTTGAATGCGTAATAACAATGACTTTAAATAATATATTTTGATTTTTTAAAGTTATTTCATTAGTAGGATAAGCCTTTAGGGTGGTTAATATGGGACTTTAGTACCTTAGGTTGGTGGGAGTGGTTTAGGGACGAGTATGGAGTACGATTGGGAGGTCCGCTACCGGCAGCTATGTCGTTCACTTTTGATCATGGCCAAATGCCAATGAAGATCGAGACAACCACACCGCCTATCCCTTGTCTCTTTCTTTCTTGATTGATGCCAAAACAGTCACATTTTTTAATTAATAAAAATCTTACACCATCTATAAATACCTTACACAATTCTCAAAACCTTATATACTATTCTTTAAATGTCCAACACCATTCTTCAAACTATAAAAATGTCAAGTACATGGAGCGCCAACGAGAAGTCACATTGACTAACACTTGTATCGAAATTGTCGAAGGTTCGTAAGCGAGGAACGAGCGATGTTGTTTTGGAATGGAGTTCTAGTATATTTATACACCAAATGGAAACTGATGATCGTAATATCCATCAAATAAATTCAAAATGGAGGGATATGAAAAAGAAAACCATAAACTTAAACGGCTTCTACATCATCAAACGTTATAGTGGTCAATCGAAAGTTGACACACTTCAAGCGGTATACGTTGAATATAGAAACACTTATAACATATCAGTCATTCATGAGGTTGCATTGATAATTGTTAAATATCACCCTAATTGGCATTTATTGTCTTGTTATTATAAAGTGTCGTAATATTCTTTAAATGGTTATATATTTTCTTTAATGAAATGCAATTTAACCTTGTTACTTTTTAAAATATTTTTATATTTTGTGCTTTATTTATATATTTGTAATAAGTTTGAATTTATTTAAATAATTCATTTTAAAATAGTTAGAATTAGGAGAGATGGCTATTTATTAGGCCCTCAGGTGTGCCATCTCTCCTACTCTCACTTTTTCCCTGACACATCAGCGTCCAGTCAGCATATCTCACTCCTCCCCTCACCCTTGGAAATGGATACCACTCACTTCCTCTCACATTTGGTACAAGTAATTATGTATAATGTACAAGCCAATTACCTCACCCAAGAAATCGACGTGCAACGTTGTAACACCGCACGAGGCCAAAAGTGAGAGCACCTCTCACTAGGGGGTGGTGTTCACCCAAGAGCTCGCACGCCACATAGGCGTCGCACAAGCCCGATGTCTTCCACACCAGAGGGCCTTATGTTTAGTAATAAGAGTGAATGGATGAAAAAAATGAGAACAGGCTGATGTGACATCATGGATGAGAGAGATGGACTCCCACCACTCAATGGAGTGGTTTGGGAACGCCCTCAGAGTGGGATAAGGAGGGGAGGGCTTGTATTGACAACTACACCGCACAATGCTCGGTATCGCCAAAAGCCTACAAAGAAGTTTTAGAGTTCTTTCTTCGACCACATGGTCTTTTATCACAGTTTGTCTTTTGTTATTTTAATTATCTTAGAATTGTCTCTTTTTATGAAATGTTATCTTAATTATGTAGTTTTATCATAGAATTATTATTTGTTTTAATGAAATGATATTTGAATTTATATCTTGTGAATTGTTTATATAATTTTGAATAATTTTTTATTTATTTAAATTATTTTAACTTACCGGTAAAAGATCGAAGGGATGACATTTTTTGTGTGTAGGTATAAGCGAAAAATAAAAATAAAAGAGAAGAGAAAAACCGATATAATCTGTGAAAGATGAAATTTTCAAGTTACTGCCACCATTTGAAACTCAAATTTATTTTAGTTTGATTTCCAAATTATAAAAATAAATATAACGTTTATAACTTTATTTATATATATTCAACAATCGATTATACCCACAGAATCATAAATGAAATTGGAATTTTCAGATTCTGTTGGATGTTCGAAATTTCAAGTACAATTCAAATACTAAATGTCCATAATTGATTATAAAAATCCAAAAATTTTCAACTATCTATTATTTTACAACAATAAAATTCCGTACCTTCGCTTCGCCGACAGAAATGGAAGCATAGCAGCCAGCAGGCCCATATCGATTTTCACTGTAACAATAACATTAAATAATTTAAAATCATGAAAGATAAAATAAAATTTTGCTGGCAATATACCACGTGACCAATTATTGCAATTAATTGATTGATCTGCGTGATCCAACGTGAAGTTTTAATAATTCAGTCTTACTATTACACAAGTACACAACATGACACCATCCTTTCTTCATAATGAAATATAATAACCAAAAGGCCTATATTTATCAAAAAAATTTAATATTTTAAAATAAAATCTGTAAGCCAATCGATAGAAAATGCTTAAAAGACGGAAGATATAATAAAAATGATAATTTTGATGCATTTACATGTAGGTAAATTATTTAGGATTTATTTTGTTTATGTGGTCAAAAAGAAAAACTAATATTTTTTGCTGAAAAGAACTCAAGCCAAATATATCGAGCAAAATGTAGTTCTTGATCAATACAAACTTTTAAGTTACTTTAGTTAAACATTTTTTTTTATTATAATAACGTTTTGATCTTTGTTCTTGTATTTTTTTTAGAACGAGAAAATGATTTATAAATTAAAATTAGTGTTGGAAAACCGGTTATTTTTAAATTAGATAAAGCTAGTGATCGTATCCTGTAAACAAGTTAAAAGTAAGTTCTTTTTATCTAAAATTCACTTATAATTTGATACAAAAAATCGCACATTTTAAGGGTGTTATTTTGGTTGGTTAATGGTCTATTTAAGTAGGTTTAGAGTAACGTCCTATTTTATAAAAAAAACAAATGGCCAGAAATGCTTCACCGACCATTTCATGCACCTTTCTCTCTCTGGTTTTCCTTCGTTACACACAAACTCCTATATCATTCCACAATTCTGCCACGTCTGTTACCCTTAAAGCAATATAAAGTTTAATTGAATATAAAATGTTACGGAAGAAACGGACAAAATATCAGCATATTTTACGTCCTTCACATAACTTAAAATATCCCAAGTAAATTACAGAAATGGTTACGTGGTTTATCTCAGTTGAAGGTATTGTCTAAGTTTTTTAAATTGATGTCAAGCAGACCATGATTTCAAAATCACGTGTAGGGATGAGTATGGGTTCCGGTGACCAGAACCAAACCCGAAAGAACCAATGGCCGAATAAGACCAAGTGGAGGAACCGACCGAACCGACTGTGAAATCGGTTTTCGGTTCGGGTACCCAATCAGTTTAGGTTTGGTCGGGTAGGAAACTGAAAATAAGCGAAAATTATAAAACCAAAAACTAAAGGCTAAAGAACATAAGGAATAACGATATCTAACTTATTACTTGATAGATCATTAGTTTTGGTGTGTTTATGTGTATGGTGTGAAAGATTCAGATGAAAAACTATAAAACCAAAACCCTTGTTTGACCGACAAAAAAATGATATTTTAGAGGATGGTACATGATGCAGGTGATGCGTTTCTTGAATGAGCAAAAATGTTCAAATATTCGAGTAAAGAAGTAGGGGTAAGTGTGGCATTTGAAATGTTTGCAGTTTCATGGTTGTACTAATGCCGCTTATCTTCAACAATTCGATTCGGTTCCAAAAACCATTAAACGCGATATCCGATCGGACCATACCCGAATTACCCGATACCCGAATAAGGGAAATTTTGATACCCGATGACCAAACTGAATTACCCATTCGATCCAAAATTGGGTTTGGTTCGGGTTCAATTTCGGTTCTCGTTTTTTTTGCTCATCCCTAGTCACGCGAGCTTCGTTAGAAAGCTCTCATGTGCCCTGCACATGAAGGCAAATTCGTCTTTCCACATATCCTTTTAAAGTCTATATTTAAATCACATATCTAAGGAGTCATATTCCTCTTCTTCTTTCACTAACAGTCATATTCTCTTCTTCATCTGTCACTTCTCTCCACAAGTTAATCACACTTTATCAACCATTGAGTAATGGTGATTCGCCCATGTGGAAGCCCGACAATCATGGTCACATCATAGACGAACCTCAACTAAGGGGGTGATTCTGGAGCTGCCAAAGGTTTGGATCGATATACGAGTTTTATTGGAGGTGGATGGATCCCTCGATGTGCTCCAAGGTTGTTGACATTATTCCTGGGTTGCTGAAGGCCAAGAACAATCTTGAAGTCTAACCGGCGGCAAAGCGATACAAATTCATGTTCTATGGTAGCTAAGTTTTCTTCTTCATTCATCTATTAAGCTGTTTTTAAGGTGTATGTAGTGGTACATGTTGATGTTCTTTGATATATGCATTTGTAAAAGAAAAATAATGTATTAACGTAATGGGAATGTTTTTATGTAGATTATGTTCCTATACAGTAAAAGCAAACAAATCGAGTTGAAGAAAAACAGAATACATATTTATTCATGTAATATTACCAGACAAAATGACAATCTTGTTCACTAAATGATGTTGAATGTAATATAGTTCAACAAATGATGTCACTTTTCCAACTTGATAGATAGATTGTGTAATGGTTAATTAGAACCATTATAGTGATATTGATAACTTCAAATGGTTATCAAATTAGAAGTGCAAAAACATACAGTTAATGATTATTCAATAAATTTGTTATAATGTTATTTTTGTCATGTAATCTGCCAAGGCATTATTTACAAAGTTAAGTGCATTAATGTATGATAACCATGGTAGTCATATTCCATACATTGGTACTAACAAATAAAGGAAACACATCCATGAAATCACCCATTCAACCACAAACCCAAAAAAAGTAGCAACTGGTCACTCCACCTTCACACAACCTGCGATAACCTAAAATCCAAAAGATAATAATTAAACACTACCTAAACACCATTATTATCAAACAAACATAATCCATCTTCATCTCCATCTCCTCAGTATTAAAAGACCGCCCACCTCCCAACCTTGATGTAGACCCCTTGCTTGATCATTTGATCCACCTTGCCCCTTACAGGTCTTAGAGTTATGACCCTTGTTGTGGCATTTACTACATGTCACAATAATGTATTTCCTTGAAATCTTTGTATGTTGGCTTGATGTTTGGCTCCTTTTGTTACACCATGTTCTGACGGTGGTATTATTTGATAAGTGATATTTATTGAAAATGAGATTAAGTAGGATAACTAGAGGAAGGATAGAGAACTGTAAGGATTACGTGATGCATCCTGAAGTATGTTGCTTAAATGAGAAATAGAATAAAAGTATGATGCTATCACAAGGATGTGTGAGAACAAGATGTGAGGCAATATGGGGTTGCAACGCGTCGTTAAAGAGTACACGATGCATAGGTAAGGCGGTCATATACAAATTAATTACCTAAGTCGATCATTACATACACCCATTTTACAGTATCGTGTTTTAGAGAGGGATGGAAAGGTCAGGAACGAAGTCTCAGCCAAGGATTGGTTGAAGAACGAGAGGAATTGAGAAAGGGTCCAAGAAACTGACTGTAATTGCTGAAATCAAGGTAAGTTTCCATTTCTTTTGTGGTAATTGACAAGGATTATGAGATAAACGATAACTGCGTAATGTTTTAAAGAATTAGTTGAGTATTGTGACCTTAAACCCCATTTTCTAGATTGTACAGAGTAAATAGAGCTATTAGGGGTTGTGGAAAACCTTGAAATGGTCTGAATCAGTACAGACCAAGGTCCGGTCATCTGTATGGTCGCGACGCGATTTTCATCGAACACGACGTGAAGTTTATTGGTCATGATGCGATCAATGTATGGTCGTGACGTGTAGAGCCACAAGACCCTGATGCTGTTGGATTAGGTGTCTAAGCCATGACTTATAATTGTATTTATCTTGTTAATAGAAGCTAAGTCCATTTGGGTTGCCCTCATAGCTGGAGGATAGATGTATAGTTCAGTAGAGAGAATGGTTGATTTATTAATTGTTTAATAAATCAATAGAAAATAAATATATGGTTTATTAATATATTTAAGTGTTAATATATTAATTAGAAACTATATTAATTAATTGAGATTTAATCTAGAATTAACTGGATTTAATTTAGTGATTAAATAAATTAATAAAAGGTGCAGGGACTGGTTTGCATTTATTCAATAGTTGAATAACTGGCCAGGTAAAAACCAGGGACCAAAATGGCGCCACCCTGGAGGCTCCTCCAGGGTTTGGCGAAACCCTAATTAGGGTTTTGGGAAGCCTGGTCCAAGTGGTCAAAAGGCTTGTCCATTTGGAGGCTCCTTAGGGTTTCAGGTGTAACCCTTGGAGGCTATAAAAGGAACCCCCTGGGCACCTCATTCTTCACGCCATCTCTCTCTCTGTTACTCTGCTGGACTGTCTTCTCCATTGCTTGGGTGTGACTTGCATTTGAGGCAGGATCATTTTGCTGCTGGCTTCAAGGATCATAAGATCAAAAGGTTGGTTTTCTCAGTTTTGATCTTTAGAAATTAATTATTCCTTTAGGTTTAGTTTATTATCTTCATAGAAGAAAACATAGATCATATTAGGGTTGCATGTGAAACATAGGAATCTATTTGTTCATTGATTGCATAGAAACCCTTCAGTGGTATCAGAGCATAGGCTTGTTTTCTTATGAATTGATATAATGTAACGCCCGGTTTCTCATACAAAGTACACCAAAAAATTTTCAAGCAATAATACATCAAAATGGGCATACTTGTACTCAAACCACGTAAACAAGATGTTATCAATATATTTAATTACAAAAAGGTCCTTACAGTATGACCAGGCATTACAAATAAACCTAACACAACTAAAGGACAGGCTCTAAGTCGTCCGTCTCTCTTTATCACATGCCTTCCCTTATCACAGCTACAGATACCTGCAAAACAACATACAACTCAAGTGTAAGCTTATAAAGCTTAGTGAGTAATCTCAATTACACTCCAGTAATCCCTCTCAGTAAATATCTTTATCATTCTCTTTTGCTAATCTCATTAGCAAACATCCACTTTCTCTTAAATCTGAAATCTGCAAATATATTAGCTTTACAAATACCAGCTAATATTTAATAACATCAATTCCATAAAATACCACAATTAGTACTACTCATAACTCGACCACATTCTCACATATATTCATTTTTAACAACCAACTTATATTCAATCCTAGCAATTCTCATGACTGTAACAATTAAACTCAAGGACTCTTTAAGTCAACCAATTTATCACATACTCTACTCTTATACTCAATATAGATTGCAACTCATTCTTGTCATCCACAGATAACATAATCACTCCAACTCTATTCCAGCTCAATAGCCCTCATGGCTATACAATTAGACTCAAAACTCTTTAATGTGACTACACAAACATCTACTCAGTTTATACAATAAATATGTATGTTCAACTCAATTGTTGTTATTCACAGATAACAATTTACTCCATAATTAGATTACAACAATAACAACCTAACACATATATATTTATAAACTCGGTTTACCACAAGGTAAAATTCTACTCAAGTACATAAAAGTACTCACCTGATAACGACTTAGTATTTGGAACCCTCGAATTACGCGTACCGGGCTCCTGTTCGCTAGACTTGGTTATTTCACCATAGTTTAAATCAATTCTCCAATATCCACAATCAACTCAATTACATCTATCTCAAAGATATATAAATCAAAAGAGGAAACAAAAGAGTATAAACGGTAATATCAACTCAATATTTACCGAAACCCCCAAATTCGTGGTTCTACTAATTCAACCGTAGAAACTCGACAATAATCTCACAAATAATTCTAAAGGCATCCACTAACAACATATATAGCAATATATAGCTAAAACATGAAAATGAAAGTTAGGGTTTCAAAACCCCAAAATCAATAAATTACTCACCTCGATGAATTAGGAATCGTGAGCGTGTTTATGGGGTTAGATTGAAGTCTCCTTACTCTTCCTTTCGCATCTCATGGCTCAATTTGGTGGAAAATCGCCTTAGGAAGCTCTGATATCGAAATGGGTCTATTTTTCCCGAAATGTGCATTTTCTGCACATTATATAGTGCTGTCAGGCCTACACGACCCGTGTAGACTCACACGCCCTGTGTAGGGCTGTTCTACACGACCCGTGTAGACTCACACGCCCCGTGTAGGTCTGTTTTGGCTTTCGGACTCCTTTTGAACACTCTACACGACCCGTGTAGAGGTACACGACCCGTGTGACTCTGGAAGGCTTACTGTTTGGTTTCTAAAGGTTTTCTACACGACCCATGTGACCATACACGACCCGTGTAGCTCTGTTTTGGCATTTTTCAAGTCCAAACTTCTCCCAAATGGGTTTTTAATCACCCAAACTCATACAACAAGCTAACTAATCTTAATCACACCAAGATTAACTCGAAATCTCTATAATTTAAAAACACGGTATTACATATAAACTGCATGTATGATTCTTGCCTTGAGGTGTTTTACGAAAACTCCTCCTTGAGAGGCATCTTGGTCGACGGTTTGGCTAGGGTTTCCTAACCCTAGCCGCCATGCCCCATGGTCCCCCTTATTTGCTTGATTTACTTGCCTTAAAAGTATGTTGTTATTTTTGGTAATTGGATTAATTAAATAACTAGAACTATTTTTGCCTAGCTTGTAATTTTCGAACACTATAGGGGCCTAGATAGAAAAATTAATTTGATTAATTTAATAAAATCTATCTTAGATTTAATTAGTTTAATTAATTGTTAATTAAAAGATCAATTAAATCGGTTTAAAAAATTAATTTAAAATTTTCGAAAAATAGTTTAAAATTTGCGAAAATTATAATTAAATTAATTCTAAAATATTTTAATAAGATTAAAATATATATTATATATTTATGATTAAAAGTTAATATTTATATATAAAAAAATTGGTTAGTCTTACCGTTAGTAGGCCTCATTCACAAAATTGTCCTCTAAAGAGGGTATAAGGCGATTGCCTATAAAATGGCAGTCTAATGGGTATCTACTCTTACCCACCGCTCTCCTGGTCAGTCGAGTGTCGTTAGCCGAACGGGTTTGATAGAACCGCTAAAGCCTCTTAAAAGTATAATGCTATAATTGAAAGTACTAGAACCTTAAACAAATCCCAATCTAGTTACTTTAGGTTCAAAATGTGAATTGGTGCTAATCCATGAAATTACACATTGCACTTTGTGGAACGTTGGTGGAGCGTGTGTGGTTTACCGGCACGCCAACTGGGGTCCGCAAAGAGTCGCAATGGGTTTCTTGATTTTGTCATTATTGACGGAGCGTGTATGGTTAACCGGAACGTTAATTAGAGATGACAATTGACTTCAAGAGTACCGAGTAATTTGCATGGTTATTCACACCTGGTTTGTGATCCTCGGTATCCCAGTCACAAACAGCGGGGCATTCCCGAGATTAAAACATGCTATTGAACAGTTCGGTAAATCTCAATGAAACTAGGAATTCAATTATAATAAGATTATTTTCCGCGGTAGAATTGGCTGAATTGTCATTCGCCTACCTTATAAAATTTACAATAAAGATTACGGCATCCCTTTTCGATATTGTAAATTGTTATTTTAGGGTTCTAGCCCTATATTTATTCTTGGGTGAATATAAGGATTATTTAATAAATGTCTAATTAAAACTACCTTCTTCTTATTCAGATGTCTTCTGACCAATCCGTTCCCCACTCGAATCCCGGTAATGTCACCTCGATTCTGTCATTGTGCTCGAAAGTGACGTTGGACGGCACTAACTACAATGACTGGATCCGCAACATCAAAATGGCTCTGCAGTTTGAACACAAAGAGTATGTTCTGGAAACCGAGCTAGTTGAGGTTGACCCAGATACCGCTACTCCCGAGGATATCGCCTCGTACACCAAACACTCCGATGATGCGACCAAAGTGGCCTGCATCATGATCGCCACCATGAACCCTGAACTACAGCGTATCTATGAGGACTATTGGCCTTACGAGATGCACAAAGAGCTCGCGGAAAAGTTCCGCAAGCAAGAGCGCATCGAAAGGCGTGAGGTTGTAAAAGCCTTCACTAACGGCAAGCCTAAAGATGGAGAGTCCATCTGCACTCATGTGCAAAGGATGCATGGTTATGTGGAGAGGCTTAGGAAGCTGGAAATGCCTGTTCATGAGGATTTAGCTGTTGACATAGTGCTAAACTCCTTGCCCAGTTCTTATGACCAGTTGACACTGGCGTATCATTTGAACAACAAACAGGCAACCCTAGCTGAGTTACACCGCATGCTTCGTACTGTTGAAGACGGGATGAAAGGAAAAGGTTTGCTCCCTATCAACCCGCCTGTCCTGGGTATTGGCTCTGGCAAAGGAAAGAAACGGAAGGGCCCTACTAAGCAGAACTGGAGGGAAAAGACTCATGTCGGGTCATCTAGCAGTGCCCCGAAAGGCAAGTCTTCCGGCATTCCGCATGTTCAAAACCCCAAAGATGCCGACTGCTTTTACTGCAAGCAAAATGGTCATTGGAAGAGGAGCTGCCCAACGTATCTGCAGGATATCAAGGACGGTAAAGTGAAACCGTCACAAGCAGGTACATACTCTATATATAATAACTCATCTTTTTCCCGTTCTTGGGTCCTTGATACAGGATGTGGTTTTCATATCTGTTCTGGTTTGCAGGGCCTAGAGGAAAGTAGGGAGCTGGAGCATGGTAGATTGAACCTGGTCATGGGCAATAGGTGAACGTCACCTGTTACCAAGATCGGTGTCTATAGACTAATGCTTAGTAGTGGAGTTAGATTAGATTTACATAATTGTTGCTATGCGCCTGATATGGCAAAGAACATAATTTCTTTTCATGCATTGTTCAAACAGGGCTTTTATTATGAATTTAATAAATTGAATGATTCAATTTCTGTTTTCAAAGATAATGTTTTTATATTTAATGCTATGCCTTGTGATCGAGTGTATGAATCTATTATGTGTGTTGATAATTATGGTAAAAATGTTTTAGCTATTGATGCTTCGAGCGGTATAGAAAAGGCGTGTCTATAGCATTGTCGCCTTGGCCATATCAACAAAAAACGCATCGCCCAACTCCAAAAGGATGGAGTGTTGGAATCATTCGACCTCGGGTCGGATGATGTATGCGAGTCTTGCTTGCTTGGCAAGATGACAAAATCACCATTCAAAGGTTCATTTGAAAGATGTGAAGGTCTGTTGGATATCATACACACAGATGTGTGTGGTCCCTTCAGAACAACCACAAAAGATGGCACGCGATTCTATGTGACCTTTACTGACGATTTTAGTAGATATGGGTATATCTACTTAATCAAGAATAAGTCAGATACCTTTGAAAAGTTCAAAGAGTTCAAGAACGAAGCAGAAAATCAATTGGGCAGAAAGATAAAGATGCTTAGATCCGACAGAGGCGGTGAGTATCTTAGTATCGAGTTTCTCGATTACCTCAAGGAATGTGGAATTGTTTCACAGTTGTCGCCTCCAAGAACACCTCAGTTGAATGGTGTTGCTGAAAGGCGAAACCGAACCTTGTTGGACATGGTTCGTTCCATGATGAGTCGAGCTTCACTTCCAATCCATTTCTGGGGGTATGCCTTAGAGACTGCCGCCCATATCCTAAATCTTGTCCCAACCAAGAAGGTTGCGAAAACACCGCACGAGATGTGGACGGGGAAAGTTCCCTCGTTGGCACACATCAAAGTCTGGGGCTGTGAAGCTTTCGTAAGACGAGATACTTCAGACAAGCTTGCAGAAAGAAGTGAGAGGTGTTTCTTCATCGGATACCCGAAACAGTCGTTTGGATACTTGTTCTACAGACCGAGCGAGGACGTGGTCTTTGTAGCAAGACGGGGGTTCTTTCAAGAGAGAGAGAACTCATATCCAAAGAGGACAGTGGGAGTACGATCGATCTTGAAGAAATTCAGGAGACGCCCGATGAAACAACCTTAGGAGAAACTAGCAACCAACATGAGGAAGAAGTTCCTATTGGACCCACCGACATCTCATTGTCCCTTAGTCGTTCGGGTAGAGTTAGCATGCCGCCCGAGTTTTATGGTTTCCATATTACTTCGGACGGTGACATGTTGGTCAGTGATCGCACATTGACTAATTTGGATGAGCCAGCTAACTACCGCGAAGCAGTGGCAGGCCCCGAGTCTGCCAAGTGGAAAGAGGCAATGGACAGCGAGATTAAGTCCATGTATGACAATCAAGTTTGGAACTTGATTGACAATGTGCCGGGTCGAAAGACAGTCGGGTGCAAGTGGATCTTCAAGAAGAAGACCGACATGGATGGTAAAGTACATACTTAAAAGCTCGGCTGGTTGCGAAGGGATTCACTCAAACCCTGGGGGTTGACTATGATGAAACCTTCTCACCAGTAGCCAAGATTAAGTCAATCAGGATAATGCTTGCCATAGCTGCGTTTCATGATTATGAAATTTGGCAGATGGATGTCAAAACCGCTTTCCTTAATGGGAAACTGACTGAGGATGTTTACATGAGTCAGCCAAAAGGTTTTGTAGACACAAAGCACCCTGTATGTAATCTTGAAAGATCAATCTACGGGTTGAAGCAAGCATCTCGCAGCTGGAATCTTTGCTTCCATGAGAAAGTCAAAGAGTTTGGCTTCTCTAGGAGTGAAGATGAGTCCTGTGTATATGTCAAGGCTAGTGGGAGTATAGTCACTTTTCTGGTGTTGTATGTTGATGACATACTGCTCATGGGAAACGACATTCCGACCTTGCAAGATGTCAAGTCTTGGCTCGGGAAGTGTTTCGCCATGAAAGACCTAGGAGAAGCTGCCTATATTCTCGGGATAAGAATACTTAGAGATAGAAAGAGAAAATTAATAGGTCTAAGCCAGTGTACATATTTGGAAAAGGTGTTAAAAAGATTTAACATGGAAAATTCCAAAAAGGGAGAACTACCAATCCAGAGTAATGCCAAATTGAGTAAGACTCAAAGCCCGAGTACCGATGAGGAAATAGCTAAGATGAGTCGGGTACCCTATGCTTCGGTAGTGGGGTCGATCATGTACGCTATGACATGTACTCACCCGACGTATCCTTTGCATTGAGCATGGTCAGTCGGTACCAGGGTAATCCTGGAAAGGCACATTGGATAGCGGTCAAGAACATACTCAAGTATCTGCGAAGGACAAAGAATATGGTATTAGTCCTTGGTGGCAGTGATGACTTGAAAGTGAGTGGATATACAGATGCCAGCTTCCAGACAGATAGGGATAGTGGACGGTCCCAGTCAGGCTGGGTATTTCTTTTGAACGGTGGAGCGGTCGCTTGGAAAAGTTCCAAGCAAGAAACGGTGGCTGATTCAACGTGCGAATCAGAGTACATTGCAGCGAGTGAAGCGTCTAAAGAAGCGGCTTGGCTGAAGAACTTTATCGGTGACCTTGGAGTTGTCCCGAGCATTCAGGAGCCAATGGAACTTTTCTGCGATAATGAAGGAGTGGTCGCTTTGACAAAAGAACCCCGAGACCATGGAAAGTCCAGGCATATCGAAAGAAAGTACCACTATATTCGACATCAAGTAGAAGAAGGTCACTTACTGGTTAAGAGAGTGTCATCAGAAGACAATCCTGCTGATCCTTTGACTAAGGCACTAAGCAGGATCAAGCATAATCAGCATGCTCGGAGCATTGGTCTGAAGGATGATATTAGTTTTAGTAATTAGATAGATTTGAAACTTGTAAACAGTATAAAGGTAATTGACTTGGTGATTTTATAATTGAGATTTATAAATGAGTATTGTTACTGCCTTTGTCAATTGTTTATTATTGTGTTTCTATATTTGCATGTTTAACTTCCTAAATAATTAGATTATTTAAATTTCCACAGTCGATCACACTGCTAAGGAGTAAGTGTGAACGAATACTGTCATGAATCGGTTGTAGATTGTCTAAGGAGTTAGACATTGCAGTAAGACTGCTACAACGTTCATGAGTACTTAGAAAAATAGAGATTTGAGTATTGGATAAACCCGCGCTTAACAGATTGCTTCATGGATTACATTACGAGCAATGTTAAGACGATAATATCTTTTGATCTTTAAGTGGAGAGATATCATCTGTAATTTGCGAGACAAGTACTTATTGTAATGCGAAAACGCGCCGGTAACTCGGTCTTATAAAACACATTGTTGTGAGTATTCTGACTAGCAAAAGGTATGGACATATAAGTCAAAACTTATCCGTCCCCTAACCCGATGGGAAATAGATATCTGTAGGCCTCTCGATGATTTTGAAGTTGACTGAAAGTGTTGGCCAATCGGGACTAAATTGATGTGTTCAATTAGTAGTCTCAAAAGTCATATGCAAATCAGAAATCGAGAAACAGAGTATCAGACCAAGATTGATTGTATCCATGTCTAGAGTCTGAGAATATCTTGTTGGACGGAGGATCATCTGATCACTTATCTTTGGACAGAACTGATTGAGTCAGAGTTCAGGACAGTTTCTGGGAAACTGATATTAATCAGAAGGTAAACAGACAATTAAAGTCATAGACTTATCTAAGTGGGAGACTGTTGGATTAGGTGTCTAAGCCATGACTTATAATTGTATTTATCTTGTTAATAGAAGCTAAGTCCATTTGGGTTGCCCTCATAGCTGGAGGATAGATGTATAGTTCAGTAGAGAGAATGGTTGATTTATTAATTGTTTAATAAATCAATAGAAAATAAATATATGGTTTATTAATATATTTAAGTGTTAATATATTAATTAGAAACTATATTAATTAATGGAGATTTAATCTAGAATTAATTGGATTTAATTTAGTGATTAAATAAATTAATAAAAGGTGCAGGGACTGGTTTGCATTTATTCAATAGTTGAATAACTGGCCAGGTAAAAACCAGGGACCAAAATGGTGCCACCCTGGAGGCTCCTCCAGGGTTTGGCGAAACCCTAATTAGGGTTTTGGGAAGCCTGGCCCAAGTGGTCAAAAGGCTTGTCCATTTGGAGGCTCCTTAGGGTTTCAGTGTAACCCTTGGAGGCTATAAAAGGAACCCCATGGGCACCTCATTCTTCACGCCATCTCTCTCTGTTACTCGGCTGGACTATCTTCTCCATTGCTTAGGTATGACTTGCATTTGAGGCAGGATCATTTTGCTGCTAGCTTCAAGGATCATAAGATCAAAATGTTGGTTTTCTCAGTTTTGATCTTTAGAAATTAATTGTTCCTTTAGGTTTAGTTTATTATCTTCATAGAAGAAAACATAGATCATATTAGGGTTGCATGTGAACCATAGGAATCTATTTGTTCATTGATTGCATAGAAACCCTTCAGATGCGTCACAATGTGATATACATGATGCGACGCGTGGACTATTGAGACATGACACATAGTTTGAGCAAGTTCATTTTAAGTTAAGTTATGTATAAATGAGCTATATTTGGAAATGTACCCTCTTAGCGTGTTATACGAGGATGTTGTTGTAATTATCAGTATGTACGAGAATAGATGCACCACGAAGTGGGAGTAAGTTATGTAGTGGGTCTTGTGAGGTAAGATTTATGTGACCATACGACGAGTACAGTGTGGCGTGTAACCAAGTTAGTAAAACAAAACCATGTATGGGGGCTAAATTAAAAAGTTTCTCAATTAAAGTTATAATAAAGGAGATATGAAGGTTTGAAATGGCAAAAAAAGTTATCTAAATGGGTCTATGTTCATGTTTAAGGGACTATAGCGAAAGATCTGAACATATTCAAACAAAAGTCAGTAAAACAAGTTGTAGTATTACTTATGACTTTTCTAAAGAAATTTTGTAGAATTTAGACATCGTATATGAAAGTTATGTCAATTACAAAATCAAAAAAAAATCATTTTCTTTATAAAAGTCCTTGAAAAATCGTTTAACTTGCGGATAAACCCCTAACGGGGTAAAATGGCTAAATTAAAAAATTTCTTAGAAAAAATTTAGGGTATTTTTCGGAAAAAAAAGAAAGAAATTAGGGTCTTTTCTATTTTATATATATATATATATATATATATATATATATATATATATATATATATATATATATATATATATATATATATATATATATATATATATATATATATATATATATATATATATATATATATATATATATATATGTCACACCCCCGACCGAGGCGGCGGAACATGCCGGGCTGTGCGACTAAGTTCTTGAATCACAGGCAATTGAATATACAGTACAAGTACAACAATAAACCAAAGGATAGTTGTATTTCATCTTGAAGTTTGAATACATGGTTCTTACAAATAATAATAGTAGAGTACATGAAATGCGTTAACAGATATAACAAAACTAGGTTGCCTGAAATCCGTGAAGATTTCCATCTTCTGAAAGTCTCATTGATTTCCAGAGAATACATGTAGTTTTGAGGGTCAACACAAGGTTGGTGAGAGTTACAGGTTTTATGCTGAACACAGCACTGATACTTTTAAAATAACTAAAAGCATTCCTTTTGTAAGTATAATCATACTTGTAAATGAGTTTGTAAAGAGTTGCTGAAAATCGTAAGTAATACCATACTTATAAATGAATTGTATAGAGTTTTTGAAAACCATAAGTAATACCATACTTATAAATGATATATACGTTTATGAGAAAACCATCAATGCGTATAGTTGAGTCCTATAACCGAGCTATTCGACTGAAATGTACCCCCTACAACGCTTCATGGACGTCGTAGTAATGAAAAAGATAAGTATCACCTACATCGATTTGCAAGTCGAATTTGTAGCTAACAACCATAGGTGGGGGTGTCAACCCGTATAGATCTATACATATGTATCTCGCTCTGCTTGATTAACGGTTATAGTACTGTGGGGTCTAAGTATTTCTACTTAGTTATGAATAGTGTCTCACTATCTAAGCCATTGATAAATGTAGGATAGACAAGTCTAATCGAGTATGTTGATAAGTATATACATAAAAGAGTACAATACTCGCTTATTGAAAACATTTTATAAAGCTATAATAACATTTATAAAACTTGATATGAAATTGGTAAATGTTTATATTGCACATGTATTCTCCCCCATAATATATAAAAACATAGACAAAGGGGCCGTAAGACTCACATTTGAAGCGTGAATTCAGTTTAGATATAAGAACGATCGTGTTTGAGAAGCACCGCGAAATAACACCACAAAACAACAAGGTTTTGTGCGGCGAAGTGATGGTGCGACGGTAGTAGAGCGATGGCCAATGGTGGTTGTGTTCTTGGCCAAAAGGAGAGCAATTGGAGAAAGAAAGAAAAAGCTAGAAGCTTTGGTGAATTGGTGAAGAAAAATGAGATGCAAAGCCTCTTATTTATAGTCTCATGGAGTAGTTGGGGTTGGTGAAAGTGATGTCGTGGATGACATAATTCGTGCGCAAGATCCCGATGTATAATAATTTTTTCGAGACTGGAGAATTGTTAAGCCGAGTGCACTGATTCTAGAAACCTAAACAGATAATTTTTTCGAGTTGCAGAACATCGGGAAATCGCGTTTAAATATTGCGTTCATTTATCCGCAGTATCCGATTAGTTGACTTTTATAAATATTTTTACTAAAAATATTTCGAGTATGGAATCCAATAATAGACCATAGTCTGAGTCCAATAATGTTCTCGGAATTTCCATATGAGGTGCGCAAGTGCCTCAACGGATCAAAACGATTTATGTAGTTAAATAAAATCAGTGTTACACTGGTTTGTTTTGGCTTGTTTTCTTATAACAGTCGTAACTTTTGCATATGAGCTCCATTTTGAATGTTATTTATATTTTCGGAATCAGAGAAACATGTACTCTGAGGTTAGATTGCTTGTTTTGTTTCACAAATGGTTAATACTTATTTTCAGTTTTTCAGACGTATTAACTAGGGTTTCAGTTTGTGCTTGAGATATTCTATTATAGGAAGTAAGATTTTATCTCATATCTTATTTTAATTGTAATGAATCTATATATTTTCCAAAATATGCTTTAAAGTTTAAAGGTCGGGTTACAAAGAGGTTTGCGGTGAATTGACTATTTATAGTTCTAGACCTAAATTTCCGGGATGTCACAATATATATATATATATATATATATATATATATATATATATATATATATATATATATATATATATATATATATATATATATATATATATATATATATATATATATATATATATATATATATATATATATATATATATATATATAGGAATGGGTTCAAATGAGAACCACTAAAATGTTAAGAACCGTGAGAACCAATATTCACACATTAAAAATCATGTTTTTTTTTTGTTTTTTTGTTTTTTCACACTTGTTTATTATGTGAAAATACATCAAACTTAACAAAACAAGCAATCTGAGGTTAGATTGCTTGTTTTGTTTCACAAATGGTTAATACTTATTTTCAGTTTTTCAGACGTATTAACTAGGGTTTCAGTTTGTGCTTGAGATATTCCATTATAGGAAGTAAGATTTTATCCAGTGTTCTAAAAGGCGCGCAATTGCTTCGCCAATGCACGCAAAGGCTCTAAGACGCGTGCTCGACGCCATGCCATGACAATCGCCGCCTTAAGTCATATATATGTATATATGTAATTATACATATATATATTTATATGCAAAATTAAAAATTATAGACAAAATTTCCGCCTTAAGTCACGCCTTAAAACGCGGCAGCCTCGCCATGGCTCGCAAAGGCTTGAGGCTTGATCATTCCGCCACGTCACGCCTCACGTTTTTTAGAACCTTGATTTTATCTCATATCTTATTTTAATTGTAATGAATCTATATATTTTCCAAAATATGCTTTAAAGTTTAAAGGTCAGGTTACAAAGAGGTTTGCGGTGAATTGACTATTTATAGTTCTAGACCTAAATTTCCGGGATGTCACATTACCTCCCCGTTAAAGGAAATTTCGTCCCGAAATTATTTCGTAACATAACACTTCTGCTTGATCGTGTAGAAGTCACACGGGTTGTGTGGTAGACCTTTTCGAAACTATTTTGCCTTGCAGGAGTTACATGTGTTGTCTTCTAGTTACTGTAGCATCCAGTAGACTTACACGGGTCGAGTTTCGGAGCACGGGTCGGATTTTTTTAAAAAGTTAACGATGCTAACTTTAAAGGTTAGTGTCGCTAACCTGCTTCAGTGGGGTTATTTGGACAGCTTTCCTCATTTACCCCATTTACGAACCAAAATCCTCCTAGGTTATTTTCATAGCAAAATGTGCGAAATTTGGTCATTTTGATCAAGGATTTTGTGTAGTAAAAGTTTGTGGAGGTTGGATTTAACACCCGAAATGCGTTCTCTAGTTCTTAATTCACAAGGTTAGTTATTTTGAGTTTTAGGGTTTCAAACTCTAGATGTCCAAATCTGAAAGTATGCTTCAATTCATCTCATGTGTTGTTAGTGGATTGCTAATATATGTTGTATTGAGTCCTCGTTGCGAATATTGTGATGTTTTAACGATTGATTTGGTAAAACCGTGAAATTGGGGGTTTCGGTTTGATAGCATATGATATTCACTAATTGTGATTTGTATTAGTTATTTATTTCTTAATCATTTGAGTTAAGTATTCTGGAAATGCCTGAGGATGTTTAAGATATGATATGTGATTTCATTTTACAGTTGATACTCGTAGGATGGAAGGAAGTACGTAAGATACAGGTGAACCACGAGCTCTACAGATGTTAGATGAGTAGGTTCTAATTCATTATTTATGATTAGATTACTATATAATTGAATTAACTATGTCTTTTCGTTATCCCGTCCTCATCGGAGTCAAGCCGCCAATTTGGAAAAGATATCACTTAGGGTGGTGAAAAGATTGCATCTACTGTAGATATTTTGAATTTCGATATTAAGAACGTGAGTTGTCCTTTCAGTTCCTGTTGTAAGATGCTATATAAACGGGTATGTATCATCATTTGTATCTAAGATCTTTTCAGTCTCATTTTTTCCTACTACTAGTTTATTCTTATATAATTTCAGATTTCCAATCGAGGCATGGAAAACAGATCTCATATGGAAAACTTGTCAGACGCTGAGCGGAATTTCCTAAGGGAAGAGGGTACCTCCGTATCGTTTAATCAGATACCTCTACTGGAGTCTGGTAATTATAATATCCTTAACTCATTTTATTTCTTATTCATTTCTCTAGTGTTTTGATTTTGTTTTAAACTATGTGAGATATAGATTTTCCAGATATATTACCGCTGGATCAACTTCAAGATGATCCTGAAGTTTTTCCTCTGATGGGTATTCTCCCTGAAGATCCACTGCCTTTAAATCAAGACATCGCTGTTGGGCAATCTCAATATATACTTCCAGGTTAAGTCATTTTGTTGAGCTTTATGTTTATTTTTCTTAATTATCTAACATACGTTATACACAGATCCACTTGTAGATGACCTTACTAATGATAATCTAAGCATGAACGTACCCATACTGCATAGTGGAGTAGGTCTAACAAATCAGGGGTTTCAAACTGACATTCAAAATCAGGATCAAATACAGCCGATCCATGATGACACTATCGAGCTCGCTTCAGAGAATCCTGAGTTCGTGGGTGGTTTTCAATATCAGGATCATTTTCAATTGATCCAAAATAACTTAGAAAGTTTCAAGAATGGGAATTCTGGGTTTATGGTTGATTTTGGAAATCAAGAATTATTACCCATAATAGGTAACAATGAAAGTGTTAGTGATCAGGATCATACACAATTGATCCAAAATGAAAACGTTTCAACCTCGATTCCAAGAACCTTTGAAATTCGTAGAAAAAGGGGTTCTGGACATGCGTTGAGTAAGGAAACAATATCCATGCATTTTGATAAGCCCATTTTGGAAGCTGCAAGGGAACTCAACGTTGGATCAACACAGTTGAAACAACGCTGTAGGAAGTTAGGCATCAAAAGTTGGCCTCGACGACAGATTAAGAGTCTACAAACTCTTATTAACCATACTCAGGTTAAGAATTGTATTTCTTTCTCCACAATTTTAATATCATGAGATTGTAATGACTGAAAGTATTTATGCAACAGGAATCGGATAATAATCCTAGTAGAGTAGACGTAATACTTGGTCTAGAGAACGAGAAAAGAGCAATAGTCGAGGGTTTTAGTTCGAAGATAACTGATACCACAAAGAGATTGAGGCAAGCTGCCTTTAAGGCTGTTTACAAGAAAAGAAAGGTTCAGAAGAGAGAAGAAGCTTCATCAGGGACCCATACACAGCAACAATCTCTGCCTTCTGTTTCTGCTATGAGTGGTTTTAACCATGATTTTCTCAAGACCATAAGTGAAGAGAACCCAGAAGACTTGGCAGGTGACATAGCCCGCCTTCGGCTTTCAGATTGAATTTCTACCAATATTAGTTTAATGGAACTGTTGGTAGGAATGATGATAGGTTTTCGATAATAGTTATTGGTCAGGTATTATCAAAATATCTGGTTGACTGTGCAAGGATAGGGGCAGATAAAGTGTCTAAATGTATGGTTCTATAGTATTATAAAATATTCCTATAGTATTTTAGCTTCATATTCTATTTTAGAGTTTCTTTGTATATGATTCTTGGTAAGTTTTTAGACTTTTTGTTCACTACGATTATTCCTAAGTACATGTTAGTCACACATTGGACCAATATAGTTGATCAGGCTCTATCTATCCTAGGTATGATTACATAATTACCTAGGCCTACTCGTAGTGTTCAACTCATCTTATTACTTTTGTATTGTTCTGATTATGACACTGTTCTACTATGTATGTACTTCTACTTTATAAAAGTATCATTTTATGTTAAAAGTATACTTTGTACGAAATGTTTTAGAGAGTTTTAGTCTCATTGTATTTATAGTTGTATATAGTGTTCTCATTGCGGGTCAGAGTATATATATAACTCCTATATATATTGTTGGTGGGGTTTGCAATATTATTAGTTTTTGTTTTGTACCTCAAGACTATCAAATAAGGATCGGCCAGATGAGAAGTACCGGTGGGCAGGATCATTTTGGCATTAAAGCTGTTCTGAATCCAAAACCCAAGCGATAGTTCAAACTAGACACCTCACCCGTAAGTAGTCGAGAAATAGTGTAATTAATAATAATACTTTTATTAGAAGCCTGTTGCTATAGTTGTATTCCTCTTTCGAGGATACGAGTTCTCTATAGCCAATTTATCTCTGATACCATTCTGTCACACCCCCGACCGAGGCGGCGGAACATGCCGGGCTGTGCGACTAAGTTCTTGGATCACAGGCAATTGAATATACAGTACAAGTACAATAATAAACCAAAGGATAGTTGTATTTCATCTTGAAGTTTGAATACATGGTTCTTACAAATAATAATAGTAGAGTACATGAAATGCGTTAACAGATATAACAAAACTAGGTTGCCTGAAATCCGTGAAGATTTCCATCTTCTGAAAGTCTCATTGATTTCCTGAGAATACATGTAGTTTTGAGGGTCAACACAAGGTTGGTGAGAGTTACATGTTTTATGCTGAACACAGCACTGATACTTTTAAAATAACTAAAAGTATTCCTTTTGTAAGTATAATCATACTTGTAAATGAGTTTGTAAAGAGTTGCTGAAAATCGTAAGTAATACCATACTTATAAATGAATTGTATAGAGTTTTTGAAAACCATAAGTAATACCATACTTATAAATGATATGTACGTTTATGAGAAAACCATCAATGCGTATAGTTGAGTCCTATAACCGAGCTATTCGACTGAAATGTACCCCCTACAACGCTTCATGGACGTCGTAGTAATGAAAAAGATAAGTATCACCTACATCGATTTGCAAGTCGAAGTTGTAGCTAACAACCATAGGTGGGGGTGTCAACCCGTATAGATCTATACATATGTATCTCGCTCTGCTTGATTAACGGTTATAGTAGTGTGGGGTCTAAGTATTTCTACTTAGTTATGAATAGTGTCTCACTATC
>CM042015.1:15936042-16193542 GCA_023525715.1 Cichorium intybus | reverse complement strand
ATATATATATATATATATATATATATATATATATATATATATATATATATATATATATATATATATATATATATATATATATACGAGATTAGATGAGTTAAAACATGAGTTAAGATGTTTAGAAACTAATCTAAGAGAAATCGGATGCTAAAATAGATAAAAGGTCAAACCGGGTCGAGTTGTGTGACAAGGGTCGAATTAAATTGAAAGGAAAATGGAAAACAAGCCAACCCGGGTCGAGTTTAGCAACCCGGGTCGTGTTCGAAGGGAACCCGGGTCGGGTCAGGCAGGCCGGGTCGTGCTGCACCAAAAACCAAAACGAGAACTTGCGTAACAAAACCCGGGGCGGGTTTCACAGCCCGGGTCGGGTCTGAGCAAAACCCGGGGCGGGTTCTGTGCAGGGTATAAATACCCATTTCTTCTCTTCTTTTTCATTTACGAACTTTCAAACACAAGTAGCGATTTTCAGACCTTGACCTGCGATTTTTGATCTTTGTAAACGAGAGTTTAACGTGGGAAAAAGCTTGGTAAGTCGGATTTAATCTTTGGATTTCGTTCTTGAGTTCTTGAATTGAGATTTGTATACCTTGAGTTCTAGGGTTCCAAAACCCTAATTTCCCAAATCCGATTTTCTGCTTTGAAGTAGCTTATTTATTGTTGATAGATAGTTAATATGTGTTGTGTTGAGTCTGTATTATGGTTATTGTCATATTCCTACGGTTGATTTGGTAAGAAACCGCATAAATTGAGAGTCATGAGTAAATAGTGTATGATGTTCATAGATTGTGATCTTGTTAGTTATAAATTCTTGATCTAATGAGTTAGATGTGGTTAAATTGTTTTGAGAATATTGAAGTATGACATGAGATGTTGTTTTGAGCAGATACACAGAGAAGGGAAAGAGATACACGAGGCACGGGTGGACCACTGACTGAACAGACATCAGGTGAGTAGTTATAATTCAATATAAATAGTTTGGTTATAACTAAATTGACTTATTGCACATCTTAATTGGTTGATATAACCAATTAACATGAATTAAACAAGATTGAGAATTTCTTGTTAATGTGATTGCTGAGCTTGATTGAGTACACCAAATGACTGAGATAGTCATTGAAATAGAGATCAGTGATTTGAATTGTGGAAATTATGATAATTATTAGATTGATTTCTAAACTTTGATAATTTTTCTCACTGCTTAATTAGCTCATGTAAATAGTTATATGTTGTGTTATAGGTGACAGAGGTAAGAAGATTGATGAGGGATGATTCGTCTGGAGATGGGACTTGACTTTTGAACTAGTTGTAGACCATAATACACTTTTGTATAGTTTTGTAAACGGTCTTTTGTAACCCAGTTCTTGGGACATGTTTGTTACATACTTGTTCTTTTGATATGTACTTGTACTTCTGTTGCTTAACTTTGATTACACCATAAACCCTTGTGGTTATTTTGAGTGATTATTGGTGTAATCCAGAGATAAGAAATTGGGTGTTACAAGTTGGTATCAGAGCAAGGGTTTGAGTGAATTAGACTTTAAAGAGTAAACTCTAAACTCAAACTAAAAAAGAGAGAGGTCCCATATTGTCCCTATGCAATTATTCCCTTAAGCATACATTGTGAGTATGTGTGTTATTCCGAGAATTTTGAGGAAATTTGTGATGTGAAAAAGAGTATTGAGATAAATGAGATTATAACGAGTTAAATTTCTTTTTAGCCTCATTATGAGTTCTGGAAAGGAGAAAGAGGGAGGTGATCACCGAGATGAGCATTCGGGATCACAAGATCCAAGACTAGGGCGCCAGTCTGAAGGCGAGAGGCCGCCTGAGTTAACATCATCTTTACAAGAGTTGATTGCTGCAGAGGTAGCAAAAGCAGTTAAAAGCTTATTGCCTACCTTAATGAGACCTCAGCCGGAGGTGACAAATAGAGATGATCGAGATCGACCTCCTATCACACCTGTGGTTGGGGAGGGACAGAGAGAGCCGGTTATTATACATACTGAAGTTGGAGGGTCAGGCGAACCAAAAGGTTGCAGTTATGAGACGTTTCGCAAATGCAAACCGAATGATTTCTTCGGTACTGATGATCCTGTTGTTGCACGAAATTGGCTGACACATATTGAGAAAGTTTTTCGTACGAGCAAGTGTGTGGAAAAAGATAAAGTTGAGTATGCCATAAATTGTTTACATAAAGATGCTCAATTCTGGTGGGAGAACATAAACCTTGATATAGAGAAAGGATTGGAACCAGAACCGACGTGGGAGGAGTTCAAAATGAAGTTTATGAAGGAATATTTTTCAAATACTGCGATGAAAAGTTTGGAAGAAGATTTTCTGAGATTGCAGCAGGGAATGCGGTCGGTACAGGAGTATACGACAGAGTTCAATGAAAAAGCCAGATTTGCTGCTCATCTGGTGGATACTGAAGAAAGGAAGATTGACAGGTATCTGTGGGGACTGAGGACCCAGATACGAGAGTTTTTACAGAGTTCCAGTTTTACAACTTATCAGCAGATAGTTGAGGCAGCTAAATCTCGAGAAAAAGAACTGCGGAGGCAAGATAGTGAAAGGAAGGGGGACCAAGGAAGCGGGGGCCAGAAGAGGAAATGGGATGGAAGACCCGAGGGTAGTTCTCAAAAGCAGCCAGTTCTGAGTTATCAATATCGAGGTGATCCAAGAAAGACTGAGAGCAAGTGGTGTGAAAAATGCCGTCGAAAACATGCTGGAAATTGTGATACGAGCACCCCGTCTCTTATGTGTTATCAATTCGGGAAGACAGGGCATATGGCTCGAGATTGTTTGGAGAAAAATCGTGTGTGTTTCAATTGTGGGGAAAGTGGTCATATTCGCCCGGATTGCCCAAAGCCGAGAACCGATTCCCGTCGCGAGACTCCGAGGGCGGGACGAGGTGATAATCGAGGCGATAGACGAGATAGAGGTGGTGGGAACGTTAGAACTCGAGCTTTTCAGATGACCGTGGAAGAGGCTAGAGAGCGACCGGATGTGATTACAGGTATCTTTAGCCTAAATTCTCTTCAAGCCCGTATGGTGTTTGATTCTGGTGCATCGATTTCTTTCATATCTGTACCTTTCGCGTCTCGAATTAATGTACCGGTGTCTAAAATGAGTGAGAGCCTGATAGTTGATATTGCTGACGGGAGAGATGTTATAGTGAATACTCAGTATACAAATTGTCGGCTTGAAATCAATGGGATTTCTTTCCTTATTGATTTGAAACCGATGAATACTCGTGCGTTTGATGTAATAGTTGGAATGGATTGGTTAGATAATAATAGAGCAAATATGGATTGTCACGGAAAGATTATTTCTGTGAAAACTCCGAGCGGGTCTCGGATGTTAATACGAGGTGAACGCCGTTTTCAACATATTCCAATAGTATCTTTCGCGAGAGCGCGAAGGTATACTGAAAGATGTGCTCTTTTGTTTATGGCACATGTTGCCCCAATTCAAACCGAACGTCCCACTGTGAAGGATGTTGAGATAGTGAGAGATTTTGCTAATGTTTTTCCTGACGATCTTCCGGGTTTACCACCAAATCATCAATTGGAGTTTGTTATCGATTTAGTTCCTGGAGCTAAACCGATAGCTCGAGCACCCTATCGATTGGCGCCGTCCGAGATGGAGGAGTTAAAGAAACAACTACAAGAACTTTTGGATCGCAGTTTTATTCGTCCGAGCTCGTCTCCGTGGGGTGCGCCGATACTGTTTGTTCGAAAGAAGGATGGTTCTATGCGTATATGCATAGACTATCGCGAGTTAAACAAAATTACTGTGAAAAATCGTTATCCCCTACCGAGAATAGACGATTTGTTCGATCAATTGGAGGGAGCAGTGTATTTTTCGAAGATTGATTTGAGATCAGGATATCATTAGCTAAGAGTAAGAGAATCTGACGTCCCGAAGACAGCATTTCGCACCCGATACGGTCACTATGAGTTTTTAGTAATGCCGTTCGGTTTGACGAATGCCCCGGCGGCTTTTATGGATCTGATGAATCGAGCTTGTCATCCATTCTTAGACAAGTTCGTAATAGTGTTTATTGACGATATCTTAATTTATTCCAAGAGCCGGGAGGAGCATAAGCAACATTTACAGTTAGTTTTAAACCTTCTTCGTAAAGAAAAATTGCATGCAAAATTGTAGAAGTGCGAGTTTTGGATGCAAGAGATCCAGTTTCTTGGTCATGTAATAAACAGAGAAGGAGTTAAAGTGGACCCTGCCAAGATAGAAGCAGTGATGAATTGGGCACCACCCAAAAATCCGACTGAGGTTCGGAGCTTTTTTGGACTAGCTGGCTATTACCGACGATTTATTGAGAAATTTTCGAGTATTGCCTTGCCCTTAACAAAGCTGACCAGAAAGACAGAGAAGTTTATCTGGGCTGAAGCACAACAAGAAGCTTTTGAAAAACTGAGACAGGCGTTATGCGAAGCTCCGATGTTAGCTTTACCTCAAGGTGTGGAAGACTTTTTCCTTTTTACCGATGCTTCACAAATCGGTCTTGGATGTGTATTAATGCAAAGGGGGAGAGTAATTGCGTATTCGTCTCGACAGTTGAAGCCTCATGAGCAAACTTATCCAGTACACGATTTGGAGTTAGCCGCCATTGTTTTTGCACTAAAAATCTGACGACATTACCTTTATGGTGTGAAGTTCCAGATATATTCATATCATAAGAGTTTAAAATATCTGTTTGATCAAAAAGAGTTGAATATGAGACAACGAAGATGGATGGATATTTTGAAAGATTATGAGTGTGAAATACTTTACCATCCTGGTAAAGCAAATGTAGTGGCAGATGCGTTAAGCCGAAAAGAACCACCTATTCGAGTCGTTTCAGCTCGAATGGGAGTGGTTAGTAAATTGCCAGAAATGATTCAACGTGCCCAGAGAGAAGCCAATGACATGAAGAGTGAGAGAATGGTTGGCTATGTAGATAAGCTAGTTGAAAATGCACAAGGAGTGAAGACTTTTCAAGGACGAGTGTGGGTTCCAAGATACGGAGAAACGAGACAGCTGTTACTTGAATATGCACATTGTACACGGTATTCAATCCATCTAGGTAGTACGAAGATGTATAGAAGTTTAAAGCCGTTTTACTGGTGGTCGGGAATGAAACGTGATGTTGGGAGATATGTGGAGAAGTGTCTGACTTGTTTACAAGTCAAGACAAATCATCAGAGACCATACGGGTTAGTTCAACCACTACCCGTACCGATGAAAAAGTGGGATGAGATTCTATGGACTTTATCACCAAGTTACCCCGAACACCACGAGGGTTCGATTCTATATGGGTAATTGTTGATAGATTGACCAAATCAGCACAGTTCATTCCCATACGAGAAGATTATCAAGCGTCCAAATTAGCAGATATCTATCTTAAGGAGGTGATGAGACGACACGGAGTACCAACCTCTATAGTCTCTGATCGCGATAGTCGTTTTACTTCTCATTTTTGGCAAAGTTTTCAAAAACATTTGGGAACTAAAGCCTTAATGAGTACGGCTTATCATCCGCAGACTGATGGTCAGACCGAGAGAACTATTCAGACGCTAGAAGATATGCTTAGAGCTTCGGTGATTGATTTTGGAGGTAGTTGGGACGATCATCTACCTTTAGCCGAATTTACATATAACAACTCATATCATTCTAGTATTCAAATGACACCCTTTGAAGCGTTATATGGGTCAATGTGTAGAACACCATCATGTTGGTCAGAAGCGGGAGAGAAGCCACTAGCGGGTCCCGAGATTATAACAGAAACTGAGGCAAAGATTAAAAGTATTCGTGAGCATATGAGAGTTGCTCAACAGCGTCAAAAACAATACGCAGATAAACGAAGAAAACCATTGGAGTTTCAAATTGGAGATATGGTAATGTTAAAAGTGTCTCCCTGGAAGGGAATTATTCGTTTTGGTAAACGTGGCAAGCTAAGCCCACGGTTTATTGGGCCTTTCCGTGTAATTCAACGAGTGGGAGCAGTAGCTTATAAACTCGAGCTTCCCGATGAGCTACAGGGGATTCATAATGTATTTCATATTTCACATCTTCGTAAAACCTTACATGATGAGTCGACACGAGTTTCTTTGAAAGAAGTTCAGTTAGATCGTAAACTTCAATATCAAGAGCAACCGGAGAAAATTTTAGACAAAAAGATCAAGAAGTTGCGAAATAAAGAGATTTCAATAGTTAAAGTACAATGGCGACATCATAGAGGAACAAATGTTACTTGGGAAGGCGAAGAAGAGATGCGGTCAAAGTATCCCTTTCTGTTTCAAGAGATTCCGAGGACGGAATCTTCTGAAGGGGGTAAGAACTTGTAATACCTTAACTTTAAATTTTAGTAGAGTTATGTTATATATATATATATATATATATATATATATATATATATATATATATATATATATATATATATATATATATATATACACGAGATTAGATGAGTTAAAACATGAGTTAAGATGTTTAGAAACTAATCTAAGAGAAATCGGATGCTAAAATAGATAAAAGGTCAAACCGGGTCGAGTTGTGTGACAAGGGTCGAATTAAATTGAAAGGAAAATGGAAAACAAGCCAACCCGGGTCGAGTTTAGCAACCCGGGTCATGTTCGAAGGGAACCCGGGTCGGGTCAGGCAGGCCGGGTCGTGCTGCACCAAAAACCAAAACGAGAACTTGCGTAACAAAACCCGGGGCGGGTTTCACAGCCCGGGTCGGGTCTGAGCAAAACCCGGGGCGGGTTTGACAGCCCGGGGCGGGTTCTGTGCAGGGTATAAATACCAATTTCTCCTCTTCTTTTTCATTTACGAACTTTCAAACACAAGTAGCAATTTTCAGACCTTGACCTGCGATTTTTGAGCTTTGTAATCGAGAGTTTAACGTGGGAAAAAGCTTGGTAAGTTGGATTTAATATTTGGGTTTCGTACTTGAGTTCTTGAATTGAGATTTGTATACCTTGAGTTCTAGGGTTCCAAAACCCTAATTTCCCAAATCCGATTTTCTTCTTTGAAGTAGCTTATTTATTGTTGATAGATAGTTAATATGTGTTGTGTTGAGTCTCTATTATGGTTATTGTCATATTCTTACGGTTGATTTGGTAAGAAACCGCATAAATTGAGAGTCATGAGTAAATAGTGTATGATGTTCATAGATTGTGATCTTGTTAGTTATAAATTCTTGATCTAATGAGTTAGATGTGGTTAAATTGTTTTGAGAATATTGAAGTATGACATGAGATGTTGTTTTGAGCAGATACACAGAGAAGGGAAAGAGATACACGAGGCACGGGTGGACCACTGACTGAACAGACATCAGGTGAGTAGTTATAATTCAATATAAATAGTTTGGTTATAACTAAATTGACTTATTTCACATCTTAATTGGTTGAGATAACCAATTAACATGAATTAAACAAGATTGAGAATTTCTTGTTAATGTGATTGCTGAGCTTGATTGAGTACACCAAATGACTGAGATAGTCATTGAAATAGAGATCAATGATTTGAATTGTGGAAATTATGATAATTATTAGAGTGATTTCTAAACTTTGATAATTTTTCTCACTGAGCTTAATTAGCTCATGTAAATAGTTATATGTTGTGTTATAGGTGACAGAGGTAAGAAGATTGCCGAGGGATGATTCATCTGGACATGGGACTTGACTTTTGAACTAGTTGTAGACCATAATACACTTTTGTATAGTTTTGTAAACGGTCTTTTGTAACCCAGTTCTTAGGACATGTTTGTTACATACTTGTTCTTTTAATATGTACTTGTACTTCTGTTGCTTAACTTTGATTACACCATAAATCCTTGTGGTTATTTTGAGTGATTATTGGTGTAATCCAGAGATAAGAAACTGGGTGTTACAATATATATATATATATATATATATATATATATATATATATATATATATATATATATATATATATATATATATATATATATATATATATATATATATATATATATATATATATATATAGGGCTAGGTTATAATAAGAATGCCAATTATTGTGTTACCTTGTAACCAAATCCTGGCCATCGGATTTCATTCTCGTAACAATGAAAAAAACACATTCTTAACAGAATAAGTTTTTGACATAATGAGTTCTTACCATTCTTAAAAGAATGAACTAAATTTTGTACATTCTTAAAAGAATGTGTTTTAAATGAGTGGTCCAGATTGAGTTTCAAGGTTACACAATACTTGTATGGATATATATGATCCTAGCCCTATATATATATATATATATATATATATATATATATATATATATATATATATATATATATATATATATATATATATATATATATATATATATATATATATATATATATATATATATATATATATATATATATATATATATATATATATATATAGGGCTAGGATCATATATATCCATACAAGTATTGTGTAACCTTGAAACTCAATCTGGACCACTCATTTAAAACACATTCTTTTAAGAATGTACAAAATTTAGTTCATTCTTTTAAGAATGGTAAGAACTCATTATCTCTCTCTCTCTCTATATATATATATATATATATATATATATATATATATATATATATATATATATATATATATATATATATATATATATATATATATATATAGGTTCAATACAGAACCAAATTAAATCACCTAACTGCAGAACCACATTTATAACCCTTGGATAATTATATCAATGGTCTAAATTAAAAAGGATGCACCAAAAGAATTATACTCCTTATGCAGGGAATCCTATCCAAGCAATGACATAATGGGGTTTGTATCATTCTCATCTCCTTCATCTCGCTTCTTTCTCCTGTACTCAAAACCACATCTCGCTTCTTTCCCTAAATCGATTTCAGAAGTAATCGATTTCACCCAAATAGCCATCAATCAGTAGCTATTTGTTGGATAATCCTCTCGGCTCTCCATGTTCTAGACATTTTCTCTTGCAATTCAAGCAAAATGGCTTACTTCAGACTTCTGGTGTGAAACCTACTACATATGTTCATCAATGAACATATGTTCATCAATGAACATATTGATCTAAACTTTCCTGTACTCAAAACCACATCTCACTTCTTCCCTAAATCGATTTCAGAAGTAATCGATTTCACCCAAATAGCCATCAATCAGTAGCTATTTGTTGGATAATCCTCTCGGCGCTCCATGTTCTAGACATTTTCTCTTGCAATTCAAGCAAAATGGCTTACTTCAGACTTTTGGTGTGAAACCTAGTACATATGTTCATCAATGAACATATGTTCATCAATGAACATATGTTCATCAATGAACATATTGATCTAAACTTTCATTTTCTCGTAACAGTTTAACGTTGCTTTCAATTTCTAAGGTGAAAGTAGCTTGTTAGACCTTACAATACAAATTCAACCTCTTTTGGGAATGAATGCGTGCCTTATTTTGGCACTACTATGATTAGATTTGTTGGCATCACAGTGATTTCTTCTTCTGTTTGCTGTGTAGACATTTTACTGGAGAAATTGAAAACACATGTTCATTAATGAACATATGTTCATCAATGAACATATGTTCATTAATGAACATATGTTCATTAATGAACATATTACGACGCAGTGGTTTCTTTCTTCTTTCTCATATTTCTATTTTACCATCATACCCTTAATGAAGGAATCAAATCTAACGGTTAAAAACATGGTTCTGCAGTTAGGTGATTTAATTTGGTTCTGCATTGAACCCATCCATATATATATATATATATATATATATATATATATATATATATATATATATATATATATATATATATATATATATATATATATATATATATATATATATATATATATATATATATCGAACCATTGAGAGGGAAACGAACGAGGGATAATCTCTTGAAAAAGAAGACTACTTTGAGACATTTCATGCGAGGAGAACACATTTCACAGTTTCTGGCATGTTACAATTTTGTTCGAACCAAAACCTGAAAAAGTAAGATGATTTCTCGTTCGATCATTACCAGACCTACCGATCTTCGCAAAATCTATCTGATATTCGTTCAACCAAAGTGTTATCATTCAACTTCCGCACTCGATTCTTTTAAAAAACTCGAACCCCTCGACTTGCGGAATCACAAAGACTGGTTAAGCCCAAATGAAGTGATCAAGATTTTCGAAACCCTAAAAGATCCCAATTCAACACTCACTGTTCTAAATCAACTCTCAAAGCGGAAAGATTATAAACCCAATGAAGCTCTTTACACATCTGTGGTAAATAATCTTTCAAAAGCCAAGAACTTTGATGGAATTGAAGAAGTCATGAACAGAATCAAGGTTGAAAAAGGGTGCAGACTTTCCGATGGGTTTTTCTACAATGTGATCAGGATTCACGGGCTGCGTGCTGGTCGAATAAACCGAGCGATTGAGACCCTTTTCGAAATGCCAAACTACGGTTCTTGGCCGACGTCGAAAACGTTTAATTTCGTACTGAATTTGCTTGTGAACACTAAGCAGTTTGACGCGATTCACGAGGTTTACAGGGGTGCTGGGAAACTAGGAGTCGAAGTCGATGCTTGTTGTTTGAATATCATGATCAAAGCCTTGTGTAAAAACGGGGATATCAATGCTGCACTCCAAGTGCTCGACGAATTTCCTAAACAAAATTGTAAGCCGAATGTCAGAACCTTTTCAGCTTTGATGCACGGATTGTGTAATCTTGGTCGGATTGAAGAAGCTTTTTCATTGTTACAGAAGATGGAAACGGAAGGTATAGAACCTGATACAATCTCCATAAACATACTGATTTCAGGTTTAAGGAAGAACAATCAAATCAAAGAAAGTATCGAGCTTTTTGATAGGATGTTGCTTAAAGGATGTGAACCCATTCCAAGCACCTACCAAGAGATTTTATATGCTTTTCTCGATAGCAAAAAGTACATAAAAGCTATGAATTTGGCAAAAAAGATGACATCCAAGAAGATGGTTCCGAGTTTTAATTCATATAAAATGATCATTTATGGCCTTTGTGAAGAAAAAAAAATGGAAAATATTGATTTGGTTTTAAAAGAGATGATAGAAAATGGGTTTGTACCAAAATTGTCAATGTGGAAGCAAATCCTTCGGTGTGTAATTTCTGTTGAAGGGCATCCACAAAATTAAAGATTTTCGCTAAGTGTATTTGTATTATTAGATTAACATGCCAAAAACCTCAATTCCTATAGTTTTTATTATTAAGCTTATTTATAATCTTAGCAATCTCAATTTACATTAAATTTACTTTTTAAAAGCAAATTGCATTTTTGGTGCGAGTGTAGCTGATTTTTTAAGTTTTGGTTTCAGATGTTATTTTATATGGCCCTATTTTATAATATTAGTCATTATTTCATTATTCGAGGTTTTGTATTCAACCCGCAATATATCAAAGGTTTATGGATTCAACCTTAAATGGTTTGGATCAAATATGTCTTGCATATATTGATGATATTATTGTTTTTACAAATGGAAATGAACAATTACACCTTGAAGCAGTTATTAAAGTTTTATTTATATATTTGATGCTCTAGTCATTGAATCAGGATATATATTTGATGCTCTAGTCAGTAAAAATAATATAAATAAAGATGCTATTAGAAAATCAAATTTTACATTATCAGAAAAACATAATTTTAAGTATGATACACTTAAAAATCTCCAAAATGGACTTGGAATATGGATAAAAATTGATGCAGAATACAAAATACATGGAATGGTTTAGCATGTGGTTTGTGAGATCATTTCTGTAAAATATTTTATGACTGCATAATCTTGGTCGATTTCTGCTTGTGTGTGTGTGCGTGTATGTTGCTTCATTTGTTGTATTTGTAATTTCAAAACGTAATAATATGCATTATTATGTATTTGGGTTTTCGAATCGGTCATGATGTATGAGGATGTGTAAGAGATGTACCTGACTGATGCCTGGACGATGCGTTTCTTAACTGCTTCGTGGATGCTTCGATAGGCTCTGTTATTCAGAAGCGCGGGGCTTCAACATAGAACTCTGCTATTCAGAAGCATAAAACTTCAACAGAGGAAATTTTGAGAGCACTCAAAACTTAACACAAATAAGCTCTGATTTATTACACTCGGCAAATGCCTTATTTATAGTACATGAGGGACTCTTCTAGAGTCTACAGCATACGTGCTATAATTGACACTACATAATTGTGTCTAGCACTTACAAATAAAGACAAACTATAGGATGGTGACTAGCACCTAATTTACATAATTGAAAACAAACGACAAAATAAAAAAGTCTACATAATGGTAGATATGATGAGGGGGAGGGGCCACAAATATTCTTTGTGTCAAATCCAAATCCTCACCACCGTGAATTAAGCGTCGTTGATTGCTTTTGTTGAGTGGGGTGTACTGTTGCGTACTATTCTTCCATTATCTCCATGAATGGTGTCTCGTCCTTGTTTTCTTGACAATAATTACATTGGTGACGTGGAGAATGCATAATATGCTTGCATAATTGTTTTTTAATTTCTGCAGGTAGAACGGAAAGATGGTGTGAAAATTTTTCAAACGGTTCTTCAAATTTGTCTACGGCTTGCATTCCTTCAGCTGATATTTCTTTGTCGGTTGTTGAATAGATTAAAAATGTTTTACTGCAATAATTTATTTTGACTTGTGATTTTTGGTCTTTTCCGTTGCCTATTCTTGAAGAGGCTAAATAGACTCCTGCTAGTGCGAAAATTAGATGGTCTTGTGATGGTGTTTCATGTGGAAGTTCATCTTTTGTTGGCTTGGATCCATTACTAATTCCCATATATGCAAATGTAATGCTTGGAACTAGTAGTTGAGAATCTTCATCGAAAAATGGATAGCTGGAATATAATTTAATGAATAAATCACGTTCTTTTGCGAAACGTGTCTTGTAATGACGGATGACTGATTGAAAAGTGGTTGGAAATTCACTGATGCATTGTAGATTGGTTCCATCTAGGTAAATTGTATCGATGAATCCATGGGTGAAATATTCCCAAAGAGTCATTGGATCGGTAAGGTTGGCTAGGAAGATTGCTTTTGGGCCTGACTTTCTTATGACTGGGTAAAAGCCCATTAATGAATGGACCTCTGTGTATGAGACTAGGCTGTCCCATAGTTTTGCGAATTTTTCTGTGGTTGGTTTTTTCATTAATTCTTTTTCTTTTGTAAATGGTATGGCTTGTAGGGCTGCTTTGGCTGCGTGTAATTGGTTGGCTGCTTTGGCTGCGTGTAATTGGTTGGCTGCTTTGGCTGCGTGTAATTGGTTTAAGGATTTTGGTTGTGGATCTGTTTTTGGAAGTGTTCCGAGAACGGGAAGTGTTCCAAGAACGGTTGTCTTTGATGATTTTTGAACGGCTTCAGTTGTAACCGTTTTATATGCTTCTCTAAATGCTGTTTCTGCTTCAACTTTTGTTTTGTAACTTTTGTGTGTAACGTTTTTTCCAACGATATGAAAATTTGCAATTCCCCAATCGTTATATATTCCTTTGTGTGGTCCGTTAAAGATAACGTACCATTTCTTTGTCTCTGGATCACTTGATTGTGGATTGGTTTTGAATATTTCTTGAGAGTTGTAAGTTGATGATGATGATGGCTTCTCATGTTGTTTATCGGTATTGTCTGATGAAATTTGCTGGACTGTTGGTGTAGGTGGGATGGTTGAACTGCCTGTTGACTTTTCTGCTTCTTCTTTGACTGGAGTGAACTGTGTTGACAATATCTGTAGTGTTTGTTGGAGTTGTTCTTCTTCTTTCTTGATTGTCTCTAGTTGCTATGTGGTTGTGCTCGCTCTTTATGTACCTGAGTGAACTGTGTTGACAATGTATCTGCTATGTGGTTGTGCTCGCTCTTTATGTACCTGAGATATGGATGAAACTGGTGTAATTGTAACTGCCAACGGATTAGCCTTCCTCGACAGTAATCTTCTTGTAACTTGTATCGCCAAATCCTAACAGATATTTTGAATCTGTTGGGAGTTCAAATCTTGTCTGTAGGAGATCGATTTTCCATTTCTTTAAGGTTCTGAGACAAGCCAGTGTTTCTCGTTCATGTGTGCTATAGTTTTGTTCGGTTTGGGAAAATGTTTCCGATACATATTTACATAATTTTTTCTCATATTTATCAGTTTTTAATACTTCTGATGATACTTGCGTATCATTGAATACTTTTGATGATACTTTCGTATCAATGTATGTATGCTTCTGATGATACTTTCGTAGCATTGTATGCTTATGATGATACTTTCGTATCACTGTATACTTTTGATGATACTTTCGTATCACTTATGCTTCTGATGAGTTAGACGAAAGGTTTCTCTCAGTGTCTAAACCCAATAATACTTTTCCATGTATGATTGCTTTTAGGCATCCTGCCCATGTGTCTTTTGATGCATCCGTTTCGACTATTAAAAAGTCTTCCGGTTGCGAATTGTATAGTGTTGGTAAGACATGAATTTTTTCTTTTATATTTTTAACTAAAATAGTATCATCGTTGGTCCATGACCATGGAATTTTTGCTGATATTTTCTTTTGCAAAATTCTTCTTTCATTTGCTAAATTTTTTAAAAAACCTTGTTCTGCGATGTAGTTTAAACAGCCAAGAAAACGTTGTATTTGTTTTCGGTCTTCTAATTTATCGGGAAATAAATACAATTTTTCTCGAACATTATCTGTTAAAGAAAGTTGTCCATTTTCTTCGATTTTTAATCCTAAATATTCAACTTTAGTTTGTAAAAGTTTAGATTTCTTTTTTGATAAAACTAAACCTTTTTTCTTAATTCTTTGTAAAACTTTAATAACTGCTTCAAGGTGTAATTGTTCATTTCCATTTGTAAAAACAATAATATCATCAATATATGCAAGACATATTTGATCCAAACCATTTAAGGTTGAATCCATAAACCTTTGATATATTGCGGATTGAATACAAAACCTCGAATAATGAAATAATGACTAATATTATAAAATAGGGCCATATAAAATAACATCTGAAACCAAAACTTAAAAAATCAGCTACACTCGCACCAAAAATGCAATTTGCTTTTAAAAAGTAAATTTAATGTAAATTGAGATTGCTAAGATTATAAATAAGCTTAATAATAAAAACTATAGGAATTGAGGTTTTTGGCATGTTAATCTAATAATACAAATACACTTAGCGAAAATCTTTAATTTTGTGGATGCCCTTCAACAGAAATTACACACCGAAGGATTTGCTTCCACATTGACAATTTTGGTACAAACCCATTTTCTATCATCTCTTTTAAAACCAAATCAATATTTTCCATTTTTTTTTCTTCACAAAGGCCATAAATGATCATTTTATATGAATTAAAACTCGGAACCATCTTCTTGGATGTCATCTTTTTTGCCAAATTCATAGCTTTGATGTACTTTTTGCTATCGAGAAAAGCATATAAAATCTCTTGGTAGGTGCTTGGAATGGGTTCACATCCTTTAAGCAACATCCTATCAAAAAGCTCGATACTTTCTTTGATTTGATTGTTCTTCCTTAAACCTGAAATCAGTATGTTTATGGAGATTGTATCAGGTTCTATACCTTCCGTTTCCATCTTCTGTAACAATGAAAAAGCTTCTTCAATCCGACCAAGATTACACAATCCGTGCATCAAAGCTGAAAAGGTTCTGACATTCGGCTTACAATTTTGTTTAGGAAATTCGTCGAGCACTTGGAGTGCAGCATTGATATCCCCGTTTTTACACAAGGCTTTGATCATGATATTCAAACAACAAGCATCGACTTCGACTCCTAGTTTCCCAGCACCCCTGTAAACCTCGTGAATCGCGTCAAACTGCTTAGTGTTCACAAGCAAATTCAGTACGAAATTAAACGTTTTCGACGTCGGCCAAGAACCGTAGTTTGGCATTTCGAAAAGGGTCTCAATCGCTCGGTTTATTCGACCAGCACGCAGCCCGTAAATCCTGATCACATTGTAGAAAAACCCATCGGAAAGTCTGCACCCTTTTTCAACCTTGATTCTGTTCATGACTTCTTCAATTCCATCAAAGTTCTTGGCTTTTGAAAGATTATTTACCACAGATGTGTAAAGAGCTTCATTGGGTTTATAATCTTTCCGCTTTGAGAGTTGATTTAGAACAGTGAGTGTTGAATTGGGATCTTGTAGGGTTTCGAAAATCTTGATCACTTCATTTGGGCTTAACCAGTCTTTGTGATTGCGCAAGTCGAGGGGTTCGAGTTTTACAGAAGAATTGAGTGCGGAAGTTGAATGATACCACTTTGGTTGAACGAAGATCAGATAGATTTTGCGAAGGTCGGTAGTGTAGTTGACGCTCGAACGAGAATTCATCTTACTTTCTCTGTCGCTACCGACATGAGGACACGAAATAGGCGTTTAGAAGGATTAGAAGTAGAGCCGTGGTGAGGAACAGCAGTGGTATTTCTAGTGAAATTGCAGTGATCGCAGTGAGGTACAGACGGCGCCGCGGTGTTGCTTTCCGGGAGAGTTCTTTCGCAGAAGGAACACACTGAGTAATACAAGGCGGTGTGATCAATGGCGACGACTATGCAGATTGTGGTAGTCCGTTTGTCCGCTTCCATGGAGGTTGCCGATGTCCGGATTCCGGAGAACAACAAACTACACTGAGCAGAGCAGAGTCTCTCATGTACTATAAATAAGACATTTGCCTAGTGTAATAAAGCAGAGCTTATTTGTGTTAAGTTTTGAGTGCTCTCAAAGTTTCCTCTGTTGAAGCCCCGCGCTTCTGAATAGCAGAGCCTATCGAAGCATCCACGAAGCAGTTAAAAAACGCATCAATCCAGGCATCAGTCAGGTACATCTCTTACGCATCCTCATACATCATGACCGATTCAAAAATACAAATACAAAACAATCGATATTATTTTGCATTAAAGATTCATAAACAAAGATTTAAAAATAGAATTGAACGTGACATCCATCTTCCTGTAACACAGTTAGAAGTTGATATCTACGATAATCAGCTTAAGTATCTACATGTAAGAATTTCAGAAACCACATGTTAAACCATTCCATGTATTTTGCATCTATCTAGTTTTTATGTGTTTCCCATGCATTCCCCGATTTTGGTATCAGAGCTAAGTAACGATTTTACTATATCAGAGCTAAGCAACGATTCTAGTAAATCAGAGCTAAGCAACGATTTTAGTATATCAGAGCAGAGCTAAGCAACGATTTTAGTATATCAGAGCAGAGCTAAGCAACGATTTAATTAGAGAGCTAAGCAACGATTCTAGTAAATCAGAGCTAAGCAACAATTTAATTAATAACGATTTAACTAATAAGTAACAATTTAAGAAAGATACTAAGTAACAGTTTAAATAACAAAACTTATATGTCTACATCTAACGAAGTTAATGAACCGATAATTATTAATAACGAAGAAAATGAATCAGGATATATATTTGATGCTCTAGTCAGTAAAAATAATATAAATAAAGATGCTATTAGAAAATCAAATTTTACATTATCAGAAAAACATAATTTTAAGTATGATACACTTAAAAATCTATTTTCAAGAAAAAATATTATTTACTACGGTAAAATAGTAGGTGAAGAACCAATACCTATAGAGTCAACTCAAGGAAATATAATTATACCTATTATTAATAAACAACAGATCAAAAATAAAATACAACATATCAAAGAAATAGATCGATCAAAGATAGCATATATTCATATATCTACAATTCAAGTAATTTTGAAAATTACCTTTAGTGATTTAGATACACCAATAGAATTAGAAATTAGAGATGATCGTATAATTAATAATCAAGAAAGTATTATAGCCAAAGGAAAAGGAAATTTAATTGAAGGAAAAATAAAATTCAATATAAATATACTATTAGGTCTTAGTTTAAAAGATAGAAATCTAAGTAATAGTATTACAGTAAGATATAAACTATGCATTAACAAATTCTCATCATAGTATTACATTTAAAACAGAAGATAGAATTCATATCGATAAATTATTTGAACCTTTATTATCTCTAGAATCACCAAAAAGATTAGATAATAAACCAGTTTATGAAACAGATTTTCGAAATCAAATAATTACACCTCTAGTTAGAAGAGACCCAATTATAGAACCTCCAATTTCAACAATTATAGGAAGAACCTCTATTTCAGAAATACAACCTTCAACATCTACAGAAAATAGAAAAGATGAAAACATTGAAGAAATAAAAGAAATGATTAGATCATTAAGTTTACAAATATGACAGAAACATCAAGTAGTAAAATATATGATATAGAATTACAAATGAAAGACGAAATGACAGTAAATGAAAAAATGCATATAATAAATAAAAAAATACTAAACAACCACTTTTTATTAAACCACCCTTAACATGGTAATCAAAAATATTTTACAGAAATTAAAAACATGGTTTAAAAAGTATACAAGAAATAAAGAAAATACTAATAAAAAGGATAGTTATAAAAATATCATATTAACAAAAGAAGATTATACAAATTATATTAAGGCCAAAAAACTTATATAAATGGAAACACTTCAAGAACAAGTAGAAACACTAACTAAATTAATGGCATCATTAGAAATACATGAAGAAGTAAAAGATGAAAATATAGAAAACGACGTTGAGGTAGTATACGATTTTACATCCGATGAAGAAAATCCATATACAAATCCTTATACTAATTTTGGAATAAAACGAAATAAATCATATGTAGAAGATGATTATCAAAGTCAATATATATATATGGACCACCATCTTTAGAAGAAAACTATTTATATAGACAAGGTATGGTTAAAAATAAACAAAATAAATGGGAAAAAGTACCGCCACAATATGTACCAAAATTGTTCACCACTCCAACACCCATGGATATTCTTTCTATTGATTGTGATTTAGATCCAGAAACAAAAATACAATATTGGAGTAATCAAATGGGTATACAAATTCAATTAACCGACGAACTTAGAAACTTACATCCAAGAAATTTCTTAAGTTATATTATGCATAAGACACAAGGAAATGTTTATCGCTTTCTTTCATCTTTAGAAGAAGGTGAACTATCTAGAATAGCAACTACCGATGCAATGGAAACTTTTAAGAAAGTTTTAGATAAAATTCTCCAAGAATTTGTAGGAAAAAAGGTAGAAGATAACGAATCAAAAGAAGCCTTTAGAAATAAAGCATTATGGCATTTAACAAATCTAAGAATATGTAATATGTGTTATTTAGATGCATTTATATGTGAATTTTCTGAACAATACTATTTATTAGATCCGCCAAGACAAAAAATAGCATTAGACATGTTTTATCAAAAATTACCATCTACTGTTTGTCAAAGTGTATTAAAATATTTTAACAAACTTTCACAAGAAGGTAAAATAGCAGAATCATTAGGTGCTCGAATAAACGTTTTAAAAGCATGGATGCAAGATAAATGTCTTAAACAAAAAACTATGATTGACGCAAAAATTGATTTATGTTGTGAAAAACAATTTAATCCAATTGGTCAATATGGTTGTAAAAATAACAAGCGTAAAAGAAAAAAGAAGGTTTGGAAAAAACAAACATATAAACCAAAGTATAAACAATACTATAAAAACGGAGAAAGAAAATATTTTAGAAATCGAAAACAATATAAGCAAAAATATAAATCAAATTCAAACTATTGTCCATCTAAGAAAAAAGATTGTAGATGTTGGCTATGTCAAGAACAAGGACATAAAGCCTATGAATGTCCAACAAAAAATAAGAAAACAGACGAAACAAATATATTAAAAATTGCTTATGATATAGGATATGAACCAATTGAAGATTCAGATGTAGATTCAGATATTGATATCTACGCATACACTACTGATTCAAATACCGAATCCGATATTGATAACGAATGAGTAAAATATGTCTTTTGAATATATTAACAATATTATTGTTTTGCAGTTTCACAATAAAGAAAACAATAAAGAAAAAATTCTTGTATCACCAATTCTATACAATTCGCAACCGGAAGACTTATTAATAGTCGAAACGGATGCATCAAAAGTATACATTGATACAAAAGTATCATCAAAAGTATACATTGATACAAAAGTATCATCAAAAGCATACATTGATACGAAAGTATCATCAGAAGCATACATTGATACGAAAGTATCATCAAAAGTATACATTGATACAAAAGTATCATCAAAAGCATACATTGATACGAAAGTATCATCAGAAGTAAACAGTGATACGAAAGTATCATCAGAAGTAAATAGTGATACGCAAGTATCATCATATCTTAGGTACATAAAGAGCGAGCACAACCACATAGCAGATACATTGACGAGAGAATGGAAGCCATCATGAAGCAAATCCAGCACCAGCTAAAACAGAAGCAGGAACAAAAAGTAGCCACGATAAAGCAACTGGAGACAATCAAGAAAGAAGAAGAACAGCTTCAACAAACACTACAGATATTGTCAACACAGTTCACTCCAGTCAAAGAAGAAGCAGAAAAGTCAACAGGCAGTTCAACCATTCCACCTACACCAACAATCCAACAAATTTCATCAGACAGTACCGATAAACAACAGGAGAAGCCATCATCATCATCAACTTACAACTCTCAAGAAATATTCAAAACCAATCCACAATCAAGTGATGCAGAGACAAAGAAATGGTACGTTATCTTTAACGGACCACACAAAGGAATATATAACGATTGGGGAATTGCAAATTCTCATATCGTTGGAAAAAACGTTACACACAAAAGTTACAAAACAAAAGTTGAAGCAGAAACAGTATTTAGAGAAGCATATAAAACGGTTACAACTGAAGCCGTTCAAAAATCATCAAAGACAACCGTTCTTGGAACACTTCCCGTTCTCGGAACACTTCCAAAAACAGATCCACAACCAAAATCCTTAAACCAATTACACGCAGCCAATGCAGCCAACCAATTACACGCAGCCAAAGCAGCCCTACAAGCCATACCATTTACAAAAGAAAAAGAATTAATGAAAAAACCAACCACAGAAAAATTCGCAAAACTATGGGACAGCCTAGTCTCATACACAGAGGTCCATTCATTAATGGGCTTTTACCCGGTCATAAGAAAGCCAGGCCCAAAAGCAATCTTCCTAGCCAACCTTACCGATCCAATGACTCTTTGGGAATATTTCACCCATGGATTCATCGATACAATTTACCTAGATGGAACCAATCTACAATGCATCAGTGAATTTCCAACCACTTTTCAATCAGTCATCCGTCATTACAAGACACGTTTCGCAAAAGAACGTGATTTATTCATTAAATTATATTCCAGCTATCCATTTTTCGATGAAGATTCTCAACTACTAGTTCCAAGCATTACATTTGCATATATGGGAATTAGTAATGGATCCAAGCCAACAAAAGATGAACTTCCACATGAAACACCATCACAAGACCATCTAATTTTCGCACTAGCAGGAGTCTATTTAGCCTCTTCAAGAATAGGCAACGGAAAAGACCAAAAATCACAAGTCAAAATAAATTATTGCAGTAAAACATTTTTAATGTATTCAACAACCGACAAAGAAATATCAGCTGAAGGAATGCAAGCCGTAGACAGATTTGAAGAACCGTTTGAAAAATTTTCACACCATCTTGCCGTTCTACCTGCAGAAATTAAAAAACAATTATGCAAGCATATTATGCATTCTCCACGTCACCAATGTAATTATTGTCAAGAAAACAAGGACGAGACACCATTCATGGAGATAATGGAAGAATAGTACGCAACAGTACACCCCACTCAACAAAAGCAATCAACGACGCTTAATTCACGGTGGTGAGGATTTGGATTTGACACAAAGAATATTTGTGGCCCCTCCCCCTCATCATATCTACCATTATGTAGACTTTTTTATTTTGTCGTTTGTTTTCAATTATGTAAATTAGGTGCTAGTCACCATCCTATAGTTTGTCTTTATTTGTAAGTGCTAGACACAATTATGTAGTGTCAATTATAGCACGTATGCTGTAGACTCTAGAAGAGTCCCTCATGTACTATAAATAAGGCATTTGCCGAGTGTAATAAATCAGAGCTTATTTGTGTTAAGTTTTGAGTGCTCTCAAAATTTCCTCTGTTGAAGTTTTATGCTTCTGAATAGCAGAGTTCTATGTTGAAGCCCCGCGCTTCTGAATAACAGAGCCTATCGAAGCATCCACGAAGCAGTTAAGAAACGCATCGTCCAGGCATCAGTCAGGTACATCTCTTACACATCCTCATACATCATGACCGATTCGAAAACCCAAATACATAATAATGCATATTATTACGTTTTGAAATTACAAATACAACAAATGAAGCAACAAACACGCACACGCACACAAGCAGAAATCGACCAAGATTATGCAGTCATAAAATATTTTACAGAAATGATCTCACAAACCACATGCTAAACCATTCCATGTATTTTGTATTCTGCATCAATTTTTATCCATATTCCAAGTCCATTTTGGAGATTTTTAAGTGTATCATACTTAAAATTATGTTTTTCTGATAATGTAAAATTTGATTTTCTAATAGCATCTTTATTTATATTATTTTTACTGACTAGAGCATCAAATATATATCCTGATTCATTTTCTTCTCAGTGTTATAGGTTTTTGAGAAACAGAGGAGCCATGGTTTCCAATTTCATCTCCTTTGTACTTTCTTCTGGTGAGTCAATTAATTTTCTTCTTCTCCTCTTTGGTCACTGCAAACCATTCTAATGATTAACGTATATTTATTTTTCTGATACAGGAGGACAGACATAATCCGTCAAATTTGGTGTCACTGGTTTTTTTTTATTTTCGGTATTAAAAAGGTAAATTTTTTTATCAATTTCTTGAGAATTACTTTGTTTTTTTCTATGAATTCCAAAAAAATCCGCCAAAGATCAGAGTTAGGGTTCGGGTTAAGGTGTCATTTGAGGTTTATCAGATGCCAAATGTACAAGAGGTGGAGTTGAACGGGAAGGAAGGTAAATTCAATGAATACATGGACTCTTTGGCTAATTTTTCTTATGAGCACCATCAACTTCTTCGTTTTGCAACTTCGTGTTATCGTGGATTCTAGAATTGAGACATTATGCCCCTGAAGTTCCAATCGTCGTTGTTGGAACCAAAATTTGTTAGTTTCTTCCTGAAGGTTTTCATATTCATGGCATACAAATGGTTCAGAACACGCCATGAATGGATTTTTTAATTTCTTTTTGCGATTCGGCCCAAACTGAATCTTGATTTTACTAAACAGACCTTGAATATGGGTTCATTTTCGAATATATCACATTATTTTATCTTGATTTAGGTTTTCGCTTATATGGTTCTGAATCGATTTTTTAATAACTCATTGATTTAGTATGTTATAAACCAATATGCCTTTTTAATGCATCGTATGGTATAAACTAATTATAAATTCTGGGTTTTGTTTTAATTTTCGGGTTCATCTTTGTATCATTAACACACAGACGTCAATTCAGGGAATCAAATATTTGTTTCAATATGTTTTTCTATTTGTGTCATCATTTGGCCAAATTTCTTTTCGTAATTAATTTAACAATTATTATCCTTACGTTAAGGTATTCAGGGGATTATTCATGAACCCTAATCAACTCTGGTTCTGGAAGAGTGTTGGTCTTGGATTTAAGACACCACGAGAATATATTCAAGGTACTGCTTACAAAATAAAGCAATGGATATATCTGATGATGGCCCTGATCGAAGGTTTGACTTTGACATCTAAAAGTCAAATACCCGGTTTGACTTTGACAATTGATTTATCATTTACATTATTTACGATGTAACATATGCAGTTTGCTATCAGTGGAGACAGCAGATCGACCCGGGTTACTTGTAGACCTTGTAAAGATTTTCACTGATATTAATGTTGTAGTAGAATCGGGAGAATTCGACACCGAGGTAACAACATATTTTGCTATTTTTACCCATAATAGCAACCAACTTATAATTCCTGACCCATAACAGCAAAGTACTTACATTTCTTTGCTGATAATAGCGATTTATGACAAATAAAGTACATTACCATATTGATACACAAAATGTAAATACGTTGTTATCGGAAAAAATGTAAGTACGTTGGTATTATAGGTAAAATATAAAGTACGTTGTCTATATTGGTAGCGAGAGTAAAGTAAGTTGGTATTATCATAAAATCGAACCAAACCAACCTACGTGGTGCAGGGTTTATTGGCCAAGGCCAAGTTCCATGTCGATTACAAGAATAAGGCTCTAATCAAACTGCTTCAGCAGGTAATAAGCGACACTATAAATTTTTATATGAATATATAGTGTTTTTTTGTAATTTTTGTTCAAATGCAACTTTTTTGCAGGTTGTCGCTAATAGTTTGCGTTACTTTTTAAGACGTCCAACAACAGAGGTTAATCTAGGCCATTCAAGTTTCCCGACCCTCCCGACCTACTTAACAAGGTGGACCGTCCACCGATCTGACCCGAATGAAAGTTGGGTGCTATAATTAACAAATTAATGAAACTACATTGCCATTTTTTGCACTTAACCATATAAATTTCAATCTCAAAGTCAAAGTGTATCTTTGCTAAATTAGACAACAATTGGAGTAGTAAATTTTTTTTACAAGTACCTCTGTAAAAATATCATGTTTCTTTTTTTATTTTTACCAATAATTTTGCTTTCTTTGTACTTAATCCTTTAGGGGTAAGGATAGCCAAGGTGAAGAAGTTATTAAACCATACACCCCCACCACTTTAGATACCGATGTTGGATATTTTGCGTTAGTTATTAAGGTACATATTTTAAAAATTCTTGCTTGCCCTTCTTTCAGTTTTCATTAATTTATAAAATCTATGCATATTTTTTCTTTCTATAAATCATTATTTTGGTGGTGTGTAAATGTAGATGTATCCACAAGGTAGAATGTCCCATCACTTCAGAGAGATGCGTGAAGGTGACTATATGGCTGTAACGGGACCTAAGGTAAAATCTCAAAAATTATAAATCTATGTGTTTCTGTTATTTATTTTTCTATTAAAATTTTACAACTCCAACTTACCGTAACATATTGTTAATTACAGGGGAGTTTTAGATATCAATCAGGTCAGGTTAGAGCATTCGAGATGATTGCTGGGGGTCTGGTATCACTCCAATGTTTCAGGTGTTTTATTTAAGCTAAAATCTTACAAATGATTAAGTTAATGTGGTTATAAAGGTGTAAAATCAATTTACCTTTTTTTTTAAATAATTGTAGGTTGCAAGAGCTGTTTTAGAAAACCCTTCAGACAAGACGAAGGTGCATCTCATCTATGCTAATGTCACATCTGATGACATTCTTTTTAAGGCAAGTAAAATTAATTATATTTTTATAAATTCTTACATTTTGGTTATTTTTTTAACACTACCGTGGATAATTAAATCATTTCACGAGTTACAGCCTTACAGGAAGAACTGGAGGGACTTGCCGCCAATTACCCTGACTGCTTCAAGAAGTTGTTAAATGGGATCTATATACTACCGTCTTTGCTTCCCCTTTTCCCTGTTTTTGCTCTCTTGGATTCTGTGATATTGTCCTTGGAGGTAAAGTAGGTAAACTTTATTGGTAGTAGTTCTTAAAACGAGTTTTGTGCCATTGTTTATTGAGAATAGGTTTTATTCAATCACTATTGGGGTCGGTGCGTACTGGGTTGACAATTTTTCATGGGTCTCTATATATAAGAATGTTCTTATGTGATAAAAAATAGGGTTTGCGCTTCCCCCTTTTGACAATTCTGTTTCCCGTTTTGAATCCAGGTTAGGTTTTTACATCGACCATGAAGTTTAAGCTGGTGGATTCTTGATTTGGACGGAATTACCCATGGCTCCATTACTGCATTATTTTGATTCTGTCATGGGCTCTTTTGGATGGGTATGCTTACTTCAACTGCTTAGGTGTACGACTAAAGGTGGATCTCAGGATGGAGTCATTAGTTTGGTTGTGACGATTGCATATTTCTTAGAATTTGGTTACGAGTTTACATTTGAAGTTTTTCTTTGATTTGGGACAGTTTTACCCCTGGTGGAATTCTGCAAAGAAAGGGTGGTTAGCTTAATTGAAGGCCTTCCTGTGATTTACATATTGGAAGACAGTTCTGGACGGTTTTACCCTTGGAGGCTAAATTGAAGGCCTTCCTGTGATTTACATATTGGAAGACAGTTCTGGACGGTTTTACCCTTGGAGGCTAAATTCAGGTGTAATCGCATTTTAGAAGTTTCTTCTTGGGCTATTGTTTTGATACTGCTAAATTTACCCCGTTCTGATGATGGTTTGCGTTTGATGGGGCTTTGGATATTCATATCACTTGGGCTATTTATAGCTTGTATGAGTTTAATAGAGTTTTGGCTGAAGTTTTTTTGGTTTATTGATAAGTTTGAAGTTTTTTCTGACAAAAATACCCCTAAGGAGTTTTACAATATGGAAGCTCAATTTCCGGTGGTGGTTATGCTCGAATTTCCAGTCATCTTCCTATAAACCCTTGTACGTAAAATAAAAAAATTACTTTTTGGAGGTCCCAAGCCGCACGTGCGTAGCACGAAGTTTCAACTAGTTAGAATAAAGAACTTAATTATTGTACCAGATTTGTAAATCATGCTGAAAATGTAGCTTAGCCTTCATTTTTGATGTATTTGAAATTTAATTTAAATAATTAAGTAATATATATAATTTTCTTATTATACAAAATAAATAATTATATAAACTTCAATATATATATATATATATATATATATATATATATATATATATATATATATATATATATAGTATTTGACACTAAACCTAAAAAAATAGTGGTACAATATTTTTATTACAAAACAAAAAATCGAACTTAATTAATGTATATAAAACATATTTCATTACAATATTAGAAATAATGATATTTTCATATGTAATCTTGTTCCAAATCTCTAATTTGAGTAATTTCTAATATTTATATATCTATAACGTTGCCAGATTTCTAAATATTTCTTAAAAAAAAATCAAACTATATGCTCTCTAAATTCTAGAATACTTCATATATTCATTTTACAATATATTAAACAAAGTAAAAAATATATCTATAATGAATACACTGCTTTAAAGAGTAAAAAAGACAGAATTATGAATCACCCCAAAGAAATGCTTTAAAAGTAGCGGCAAATATCAACGAAATTTGCAATACAACACACAAAATATGATCAAAAGTGCTATCAACAAAACTTTCCATTTACATGTATCCGAAAAAAACTACAACATTCAACGAATCCTCATCTCCTTTTTAAGCTCCATGATCATTTACAGGTTCGAGCAGTGGGCGTTCAAGATCATCACTTTGCAAACGCTTCTCCAATTCCCGGGCTGTTTCCATTGCATCCATGGAATCACTCACACCATCATGTTCGCAAACAGGGGACGGAATGGAATCCTCAAATGAATCGTCTGATTCCACCGCCAATTCCCCATCTCTTCTCATTTTACCCCCTTTACCAGAAAGCGCATGTTTCATACTTCTAGCAGAATGTCCCGCATGTTTCAAAATACTTTTTGCAACATCTTTCACTTTCTTCTTCGGACTTTCTGGACAATTTTCTTCCATTTTCATGTCCTCCATAACCAAGTTTACTGTAACCCCATTTTCATTCACTGCCCTAACATTTTGACGTGGTGAAGGAGATTGCGATTCCCAATTTTCATAATTTTCCCTTTTTTTAAAGCTTCTGGTTTTTTCACCGTCTGTTTTTAGGGTTTTATTCAAAACCGACCCGATTTTAGTTAGCCCTCTTTTAACTCGGTTTCTAGAGTTTGTTTTGTTCCCTTCCAGGCTGTCATCTGAGAAGCTGATGTCATCAAGGTTTGACCCAGGTTTGACTCTATTTTTCCCCTTTCTTGGTTCCCAAATTTGAGGTACTTCTGTTCCTGGATGATGTACCCATATGCCGGTTTGTTGTTGTCCGGCGACATCGATGGGTTCGAAGTCGTCGGCCACTGGCGGCGGTTTCTCTGACAGGTCGCCGGAGAAACCGCCGTCGCCTTTTGTGGTGGTTTCAGATTCGGAAGAATCTTTGTTTGACTCGTTGAGTAATGCATCCGCTTCACATGGTGGTGAAGCTGGCTTTCTTTCAACTTCGGTTACTTTTACCGCGATATGTAATCTTCCTGTTTTGATGTTTTGAAGAGGTAACCACATGTCGTGTCTTTCGCCGTCTCTAAGATCGTTGATTTTTATACAACAATCGCTGAAACAAAAATGTGTAGTAATTAATTTTTACGGTTGTTATCTCTAGTAAATATAAAGCATTTGGTAATTGTTTTCATGAATATAAAACGTTCAATCAAATAAAAAAAATCCTTGAACCATTTTGCACGATCAAAGTTAAAAACAAATGTTTTATCCACACAACTAGTCGTATCTAAGCAAAAGACGAAAAAGATAACAAAAACCGAACCCGAGGATGTCGTCAATGAAGTGATCTTTGTCACGGATTTCGATAATGAGAAGATTAGGTGATTCCCATGTAGTTATAGGAATCTTGAACTCTTCTTGCCATTTTGGAGATAATGTTTTCTTTTGTGTTTTGGTTCTAAACCTATAAGCACCAAGGTGTCCCTTTATGTAAGGATCCGCCAACCCTGAAAAGAGATCCGGTGAATATTTTTGTTATGAGTCGTTCAAAACTTTCGTATTTTTTATGCAAAACTTACCATTCATGTCGGATGGTTTAATATCCGATGCTTCAACTATCTCTACTAAGGTGTATGCAACCGGCTCTTTGGCATCAACAGAAAACCAAGATTCTAGAGATAATAACACATTAAAATCGAGTAGCTTAACGTATGCTAAGAAATTGATGAATTCATGTATCCAATTGTATGTATGTAAATAGGTTGTGTAAGTTATACCTGGTTCGGGTGAAACAAATTTCTCAAGATCCACCACTAACATATTAGGCTGCAAAAAGGGAAAACATTTGAACAAGAAACCACTTCATGTGCTATCACAATATAGCAATGTAATTCAATTTATTTTGTATTATAACATCCTACTTCCACTTCTTTATATTACAATATTGTATCTCCATTCATTTTCTAATTAAGACATTGTATTTGGGTAATATTGCTATAATTGGGTAAAATTTTGAACTACAATGCTACATTATGAGTATATAAAAGTAAAATGTTATAATAACCAAATTAATGAAAATGTGTCGCTATTTCTTGTATTTAACCCTAGAAAAGTATCCTAATATTGTGGGAACGAACTAAATAGAAACTTCACCAATATAAAGATATCAGGCAAGTTTAAAGAAATTCACCTCAACGAGTGTCTCCTCAAATGCAAGTGTGAGAAGCTTATCCTAAATAAGTAAAAGAATATTAGGAGTGGAAAATTAGCTTTTGGGTAAATATAGAGAGAAATTCCAAAACCCATGAAGGATACTAACCAGCCATCCAGCAATCCCAGGTAGTTCAGTAACATCAAGACCATGAGCAAAAATGGGTTTCACGGTCAACTGAAAGTATGGTGGTTCAACAAAACACACCCTCAACCTTCCGATGAATGGCCAATTTGGAAGAAATTTAACCCCAAGCAACACCTTAAAAAATATCATGAATTGAAAAAAGTTAACTCAAAAATTGAGTTTGTTCATCTCCATGGTAGATTTATTGGGACTCGTACGCCTATAAAAGAAGTCCAAGGCTTTGGTTTCAATATGTCTATCAAAGTACACCTAAAAGTATCATATTCTTTTTCTTTGTTCTCTTGTTTTGGAGTGTAAAAATATGTGAGTTAAGTCTATAGAGTGCAGGTGTAATTGGCGGCTGGCTTTAGAGATTAATCTATGTGATTGTATAACTTCATCATATATTGTAGCTGTTTTTCTCTCTGAGGCCTGTGTTTTTTCTCCGAATCCGGGTATTTCTATGTTCTTATTTCCTATTATTTTTCTGTGGACGAGTTTGTGGACGGATTGTTGGAAATCATTGAGCATCATTTTTCTAACATGAAAAAAAGTTAATAAAAAAAGATTCCATACATATCAATACAAGGACTCGTGTGCATAAATGACTCACCTTCCCTTCAACATGCATTCCAGTCAAATGCATCTTGGCCCACATGCCAAACCCCAATCTTTTCGTCAGTTTCACAGCAAGTATCGCATTCATGTCTTCAGCTGTCCGAAAATTTATCCCCAACTCAAGAACCTTAAAACAAATTTCATATAAAATCAAAAATTACCAAAATAAAACATTTTTAACACGAAATTCCCATTAATAATATACCAAATGGTCGTCACCAGTAGATTGACGACAAACTCTCATGTCTGTAAACATAGGCGGCGATCTTCCTAGGTATATATTCTGAACCACAGCTTCTTTCTACATTACCAAATATATATTTATCACCCAAAATATGTATATATATATAAGCTATAAAGAAATTTAAAAAGGGTGAGCAATAAATTATTCCATACAACAGTCCATGGTTTGTACTTCTGCAAGAACCAGGGTACGATAGGAAGGAGAATTTTCTGTGAGACTATCTCTTCCATACATATAGGCCATATCCTTTCAATAGTATGGTTTAACCACCGTACGGATTCAGAATCCGAAAGTACCTATAGCAAAAGCAAAAGGGATCAATTTCTTTGTTTACATCAACATCAACTTTCACCACACAGTCTTGTTCCCATACCAAAAATATCATGTGGGATTTCACATGTAAATTGGATAGTTACACTTAATCATTAATTTTGTTACTTACAAAGTTCATCCTCTTCAAATCTTAAAAGCTTAATGTAAATGAAAAAAAAAGGTGAAACAGAAATAAGAGATTCACCCTCTTTTGATTTGCCTGCTTTCTCTCCTCAAACGCTACCCTTCTTCTTAATCTCATTACATAACGATCATGAACCTTCGAAATTGATTCAAAAATCGATAATCATAAAACAAAAACAAGTTCAAACATACACAGAAATAACATCATTTTAAAAACTTACCAGATAGAGATAGATGAACGAAAGGAAGTACACCAGTGGGTGACAGTAATCGAACGAAGAAAGTAACCAAATTAAAAACAACACAATGGCGACATGATGAATGATCGAGCCCTGTTTTCCACCCATCTCTTTTTCGAACCTGAATTTCTTTTCCTCAATCAACAAAAACGAAGTTCAAAGCAAACCCACTTCATTAAGATCTGAAATCTTTCGTAAAACCCAATTTATAAAAAAGAAAACCCCAGTAGATAGGATCACGAATCACGATACAAGAGTAATTAACGCTAACCCTAGGAAAATGCAACAGAAAAACACACATGGATACAGAGTATTGTAATCTTTAGCACATTATTTGTACATAATGCATCTAAGGATCGAAGTTCGAAAAAGGAATAGAATTTAGAATGTGGGTTGTTGTCATCCGATGTGAAGAATTTGATAAGATTGATACATAATACAAACAAAGAAGAAGGTGTAAGTAGTGAGGGGAACACGCACTGACTAGTGATTTAGAAGTAGATTTATTGACTGGATTTCGATTGTTTAATAAGATGTGGTGCCCTAGTACAGATCTTCTCCCTGCTCCACTTGCAGAGTCGGCAATGTCGAGTAGTCATACGTGTCATTCGTTGAATTAAAACGGTTTATTTAATTTGTTATGTTTTATTTTTTCTAGAGTAAATTACAGTTTGGTCCATGTGATTTACATGTTTCTGCAGTTTCAGTCTAAGTTTTAAAGTTTTATAGTTTGGGTATCTGTGATTGACATTTTATTATACTATTAGTATCTGGTTCATGTTTATAGAAAAAGAGTAAATTATAGTTTTGGTCTCTGTGGTTGACACATTTTTTTAGTTATAGTACAACTTTTTTCCTCATAGTTTTGATCAATGCGGATGCCAAAAGCTTATACAGCTGGTCTCTAATCCATGTAAAAAGACCAATGTATCTTTTTTAATTTCTTTTTTTTATCTTTTAACTTATTGTTTATTTATATAATTAAAAAAGGGTTGTGCTATAAATACCCCCTATTACATTTCATACCCCCCTAAACACCCATCAAATCAAAATAGGTTTTAATTATATTAGTTTTTTAATCTAAAAACCCTCGTTGATTTGACTAATTGATTTGTTTTATTTCTTTTTTGTCTTTTGTTGTCTTTTCTTTTATTATTATTATTATTATTATTATTATTATTATTATTATTATTATTTTGTTTATTATTATTATGATTATATATTTATTATTAATAGTTTTATCAAATTATAACCGTTCGTGTTTATTGATAATCTAATGTCTTTTTTTTGTCGTTCAAATTTATCCAGTTGTTTATAAACCAAGTGGTTGTATGTATAATTTATTCTTTATAAAATCCTTCGTTTTATACCGTTTGTAGGTAATCGAAATTTATGTTATTATTAGCCGAAAACCGTCATTTTTGATCCGTCGAGCCATTTGTACATCATCTTTGTTTGTCCATGCTTGTGCATGCGTATAGATCAGAACATTCTGCTGAATGAAAAATATTGTATAGTGTTCGACTAAATGTTTATCTCCGCTATCCAGATATGAATCGTGTAATTGTAATATTGGACCAAACTTTGCATTGTTATTATTATTTATATTGTTATTTTTTATACATTCGTTCAAATTTTAAATAACCGTTTTGATATAATTTGACATAATTTTATAAATTATAAACGTCGTTCGTTATGTCGTAATTACTTTTAAAAAAAACTAATTTTTATTATTACTAAAACGTAAAATTATATAAGGTAAATTCATTATTATTATTTTTCTAATAATAATAATAATAATAATAATAATAAAATAATAATAATAATAATAATAATAATAATAATAATAATAATAAATCAAATATCAAATAGTATTAATAAAAGAAAATAAAATAGAAAAGAAAAAGACAACAAAAAAATAGATAAAAGACAAAAAAAAAACAAAAAAAAAACTAAAAATCAAATCAGGGGTATAACTAGACTATAAGGGGTATGTATAGAATGACCATTAAAAAAAAAATTATACCCACTCTCCAATTCTTTTCTCCAAGATCTCTGCTTTATTTCCTTTCCTTTTTTGCTTTCTTTTTTATCCTTTTTTTATTGAAGAGAGCTAAGTGCTATAAACTTTGAATAAGTTTGAATGGGAATTAAGAGATGTTAAAACTGTTTTAGCCATGGAGCCTAACAACGTCACATCTTTGGAGATTGAAGATTCTGTTAAAAAGGCAATTGAAGAAAAGGGGCTGAAAGTTGAAGACATCGAAGCTGTTCTATCGCTATCACAACTAATGAGACACGTATAATATATTCTTCATCCTCGGTTCTCATATTTAAGTGTTTTTGCTCTCTTTTTGCTACACTTATGGTTTTTGTCTTCTGGCTAGTTATAGAAGGAGAAATTAATTAGTGCATGCCAAAACTTGCATTGACGTTATCTTATTTACATAAATGTATTATGATAGAAACTTACTTCGGGATAATAAACCATGCTATGTACTCATATGGATATTTAAATTTTTGTTGTTGCAATATTTGAGATATGTTCTTGGGTTTTGGCTATTTGGCAGACTTGTTTATAATTCGATTGATTAAAAACATATGCCCCACTTAGTTGTAAATGCTAGAGAATGGAAATAGAGTAATAGACATAGATCTCTCCACCAAGTTCCACAGATTGGGTCTGTGAAATCTGAATCTGGCAATATAAAATAATATTGTGAGATTGTAATTAGCTTTTCATGTTGTTGTTTCAAATAAACCTATCGCGGTGTTACTGATTCGGTGTGGGTGGGGGATCAACTATGTGTGTGAGGGGGTAGTGGGGGTAGGAGTGGGTGTAAATTTTTTTTTTAATTATGTAAATAAACAATAAGTTAAAAGAAAAAGAAAAAAGAAATTAAAAAGGGTGGTTTGGTCTTTTTACATGGACCAGGACCAGCAGTGTAAGCTTTTGGCATCCACAGGGATCAAAACCGTGAGAAAAAAAGTTGTACTAAAACTGAAAAAATGTGTCAACCACAGGGACCAAAACGGTAATTTACTATTTTTCTATAAACATAATGGTTATTGTTTATTATTTATATATTTTTGGAAAATGATATTTCCTCCTACTAAATCATCCTACTTTATTCTCCTATCCATTAGATTATCACATGTGGAATCCACTAATTCTCTTTGTTAATATCCTCTATTGATTTTGACAATTGTATTGATCTAGTGAGTATGAAAATGAGTATAAAGATTTATTAGAAAAATATAAAACACTACAAGAAAAATGGTCATTTGTGACTAATATTATTAGAGAGTGGATAATCAATATTAGATACCACGTATCTAGGACTGAAGAATTAGTCATCGATAATATTTGAAACTGATTTTAATGTGTGAATTATAAGGACTGTGTAAGAACACGTAAAATATTAATAAAATATAAAATAATCTTGTGTAATATTAGGGTTGTAAAAAAGGGTAAAATGGTCTTTTGTTACATTATAGACCAAAGTGTAAAATAATTTGGGTTTGTGGGGCAATAATGTAAGAAATAAAACCTTGTGTGATAAAAGTTAGATTTTTGGTGTCAAAATGCAAGAAATGAAACTTGTGGGGTTGTCTTGTCATTTGGCAAAGTATGGAGGTATATATATGAGGAAATATCTCATTTCCTTCACTGGAAATGAGAAGCATCTTCTGGAGAATTCTGGAGCTACGGGTTCTTGAGGGTTCACGAAATTGGAAGCAAGAATTGAAGCAAAAGACTTGGAATTGAAGATTTCTAAGCAAATCGAGGTAAGAAATCATGATTTTGATATGTGTTCAACCCATCTTATTTATGGGTGAAACTAGAATCCGAAATTTTAGGGATGGATGAGATTATCTCAGTGATTCCATTCTTTTAATCATGTTCAAAACATCAAGTAAACACACATCTATCAAGGGGTGTTGTTGAATTTAAGAAAATGATGATTTTGGCTCAAGAACCCTAATTAACAGGTTTGTATGATCAAGTTTGATTTTAATGGTTTTGTTAAGTTCTAAGGATCACTTAGGATGTATTAAGACATTCCTAAGTGATTGTTTTCAAAGATTTGTATTTTTAGTGAAAAATGTCAAAAACCGGATTTTTATGGATTTGCTTTGGAATCAGTGATTCCATGGGTTAAAACCTGATGTAAACTGAAGGTTTTAGTCATGGAATGATTATATATTGATTAAGTTAAGTATTAAGTGCTCAATATGCGAAAATAGAGGTCTGTAGCTCAAAAATCGGATTGAGATGGAGTCTGCAGGAGTGGCACGAGTCGTGCGCTTTTTGCCCTTGATGAGCACGAGTCGTGCTCCACTAATTGAGCAAGAAATGGCAATGTACTTTGTGCACGAGTCGTGCACAATTAAGGAAGAACTTTGCACGAGTCGTGCAAAGCTTTTGACATCTAGAAAGTCCAAATTTTTTCAGAAAATGGTGCTAGACATGTCCGTTTGGTCTACAATTCATATCATAAGTTTAAAATGAGGTGAAAACACGGGGAAAATTGTTAGAACAAGAATATCACTTCCCAAGGGTACTGTAGTAGAATACGCATATTTTGGGAAAGTTTATAAATTTTAGAAAGTTAATTTATTAAGGGTTGTGGCTTAGTTATGACCCGTAGTTGTATTATACGGGACTCTTGTGTTGTAGAATCAATTGTAGTATATGTTAACCATGTATGTATACCTAATGCGTATATATGTGGTGGTTCAAATACGGTTAATCAAGTGAAGGGAAAAGGAGTTCAAGAAGCTAAATAACTCCTAGTTGACTCGAGGTGAGTAATATGTGGATTTTTTAGTACATAGCAAAACAAGTTTTATACTAAATGTTTTGGAGTCAAAATGGTTTTATGAAATTGAAAATGTACCATAAAGTTGTATGTATAATGTGTATTAAAGACAAACGAGAAATGCAGGAAATCAATTAAGTGATATAGCCATGTTGGTATGATGAGAAGTATCCGGATGAAGGCCACACCTGCTGCGGTAGGGATGGTCAAAAGACACTACTGGGATGGTACCTCCTGTCGCGAAGTAGTTGTCTCGAGTATGCCTTGATGGATGAAATGTGTTTCATGCTGTCAAGGACGGAATTATACGGGTGCGCTCGTATAGAACACCTACGGGTGCGCTCGTAGGAACATGCTATCAAATGAGAGAATACACGAGTGCGCTCGTGTAAGGATACCTATGGGTGCGCTCATAAGAAATTAAATATCATGAAAATTTGGAATGCTTGAAATATGAGAAATTATTTTGGGTCTAAAACCCATATTGCTCACGAGACGTTTTGCCTTACGTATTTTTTTAAAAATGCTATGTACTCAGGTGATCAGGGAAGGAGTTAGAAGAGTCGGGTGTGGGACGATAGCTTTCGTTGTATAAAACATGTACTAAAATGTTTAAATTGTGGTAATGATACAGAATAGTGACACCCCGTATGTATAATTAGACGCTTTGTATTATAAATTGTATGTAATATATGGAATAAATTTTGCGTGAAAATGGGGTGTTACAGACTGGCCAAACCTATTCGAGACTGACATTCAGCCTTTCATATGTCGTGCCAATTTATGATTGGAGGGAAAGTCTCGGATAGACTATTGCCAATTTTCACTTTGGAAGCATACTTATTAGAGACTGAATTTAAGTTACTGATGGATTTGTTTCTGTTTTAATTTTGTAGAGAACCTATTAAGGACTGAATTTTAGTCTCTGCTAGCGTGCACCAATTTTGACTTCGGAAGGACACTTATTAGCGACTAAATTTCAGTCTTTGTATTGATGTGATTTGTTATAATAAAAATAAAAAATAAATTTCATATATGTTTTTAATATTAAAATATTATATTTATTGATTTAATTTCTGTTTTATTTTTTTTCAATAAAATCTCAAAATATTTTATTTACCCTAGATTTTTTCTTTTAATATTTTTAGATATTTTATAATTATTTTAAATCCTTGTTAATTTAGAATGTGAAGAGAGAAAAGGAAAGGTTAGGACCTTAGGCTATAGAGAAAAAAAGAAAGAGCAAGAAAGGCTAGGAGTGGAGGTTGCGAAAGAGAAAAAAATGAAAGAATATGAGGAGCAATGTTGCCTTGCTCAAGAGGAACTTGAAAAGAAATAGGCTATGGAAGCTTCAAAACCAAGTGGATCTGCAATCTGTCTATAGAAGAAAATGAGGAGTTTGTCAACCAATGTATGATGTAGTTGCCTTCTCCTCGCAGAAACCAACCTCCTCAAATCAAACTCTCCCATCAGTGATGTAGCCAAACAAGTCAAGCCAAAACTGTTTATTGGAAACCATAAGTGATGTCCCTCTATTGAATTTTGGCATTTTTAACATCCAAAAATATGTTTGTGCTTTTTGATAAATTGTTATTTACAAAAAAACATGAACGTTATCATGAGGGTTTTATATAGAGCCCATATATATATATATATATATATATATATATATATATATATATATATATATATATATATATATATATATATATATATATATATATATATATATATATATATATATATATATATATGAACAGTGAATATTGTGTGAATGTATAACTAATTGTGGTCCAACCATTTGTTAGGGGTGCCATGGTAAATTAACAAATTAACTAATTAATTATATTTCAATTTATCCACTAATTTATGTAATTGACTAATTATTACAAGATTATCTCATTCCCTCCCCCCCCCCCTCTCTCTCTCTCTCTCTCTCTCTCTCTTTCTCTCTCACCCTCTCTTATCTTTTCTTCATATATGCTCACCTTCATTACGCTTAGAGTTCTATCGCCTAAACCTCCGATTCAATTTTCTCGTATTCCAATCTGTCCGAAGCAAACCCACTGATGGTATAAATCAATTCGTTGAAGAAGAAAAGGAAGAAAGGCGAGGTTGAGCCATAGTATGGAGAAAGAAAATGTAGGCAATCAAACTTGCATGAAGAAACTGTAGAAGATCTGTGTGTACTAATTAATTATATACTAGGTTATTAACCCGTGTTCAACACGGGGTGGTTAGTTATAAATAGGCAAACATGAAATATGATTGTATTGTATAATTGGTTAATACATATAGGTTACGTATATGACATACAAATAAAAATGAAATTTATTGTTTTGTTTAGGTTACGTATTGTGAGGTCCGTCTAAAATATAGATTTTAGTATTTGCATTATAGAAAAAGAAAATAAATAATTGTTTAATAGAAACTTATGTTATCTTGACTCTGACCAAATTTAAATTTGGAATGATTTTCGCACATTGTTGGATTCAAAACATAGAAAGCTTGACCTTCTTGCAGAACTGGCTGAAATCTTGCGAACTACTTTCTTAGAATATTGCCTTGTATTTTATTTCCCTTGAGAAAAGAATTATAAGTAATTGTGTTAATGCAAGTGGAATTAGAAGTAGGATGCTATTATATAAATAATCTAAATCAGCACATAAGTGTAAAATAGTATAAAATGTATTATGAGTCTTATAAGCTAAACCAAATCCAAACCAAAACTAAACCAGTTTCAAAATTTAAAATTATATTGTAATTATAAGAAAAAAGAACTAATAAAATCAAAAAGACAGAGATATTAATGTTAAAACAATTCATGTTTTGCAAAATAACCCAAAGTACATTGCTATTAACGACAAAAATATTTAGGTTAAAAAATTACTGTTTTGCAAATTTCTCGAGAAATAGCAATGTACTTTGGGATTTTGTTTTAAAATAACAATTTAACAAAACACACACACACACATAAGTTAAAATTTTACCAATCACATGTTCCAGCAAAATCAAACCAGTTTCAAATAAGTAAAATATTGAAAACCAAAATTAAACCAGTTTCAAAACACAACCACAACAATAACGTGTACCTGTTGCATTGCAAATTATACATTTGTTATACAAAAAGATCATCCACATATAATTTTAATTATTTCAAATAACATAAGTGTAAAATAGTATAAAAGGTATTATGAGTCTTATAAGCTCGTGAAAGTCAAAAAAGCTATTGTGTGAGTTTACTTAATCCAATAGTCTTTTCAAATAGATTTTAAATTTACAAGCCATAGCTTCTCCAATTATTCTAATGAGTCTTATAGATTTAGTCAACCAGTGTAAATAGAAGTCATTCACATTCATAGAAGTTTTATCAAAAACCCTTTACTCTAATTTTTTATTCAGAGAAGTCATTCACATTCATAGAAGTTTTCAGAAGTCATTAATCTTTAAAAGAGTTTATCTGGAAAAACATTCAAATTTATAAAAGTTCTCATAAATGATTTATAAATTTTACCAATCACATGTTCCAGCAAAATCAAAACAATTTCATATAAGTTAAAATATTGGAAAATAAGTGAAAGTATCTATATCTATATATCTTATAATACAGACATATTTCAAAGCACCACATTCATTTGAAACTCTCATGTCTTTTCATATTTCCATTGATTTTTTAAATTTCTTTTAATACTTCAATATTGATTTGAAACTCTCATGACTTTTTAATTTCTTTCTAATGATGATTATAAATTGGTAAATTAATGTTAAATAAGTGATTTGAAACCTAAATAACTCTTCATATTTCTTCAATTAATATCATTTACTAAAAACCTTTTGTATTCTTTTAATTTATTCATGTTGTTGCTATATAAGTATATTGTTTTCTCAAAAAAACATTCATGCCTTTCAAGTGTTTGTGATCAAAATATGAATAGCGGAAGAAATGAGAAAATACACCAAACGTATGTTGATTTTATATAATTGTTTTTAGTTATTTTCTTCAAATTGTTTCAACATTCTTTGGATGATTTAGGAGTGCTTGATGTATTTTTTTAATGCAAATAGTAAAATAGTTATTTTAGTACTTTTTGTTATTAAAAGTTGTGGTATTTAATTTTTTTCATAGTATTTGCTATTCCAAGGATTGTAACATATAAAATCATGAAGTTGTTTATACAAAATTTCTATGATTTTGGAGGGTTTGACGTGGTTTATGAATATAAATGTTATAATAGATCTTTCGATGTTTTTATGCTATTATTTATTTCATAATGTTTTTTGGTCGTTAGATTATGATATGTAAAATCATGAAATAGTTTCTACGAATTTTAAGTATTGTATAGGAGTGTTTGGTTGTTATAATAGATATTTCATGTTACTAAAATTTGTAGTATTTATTTTTATACTATTTGTTATTCATTAGATTGAGATATCTAAAATCACACACACACATAGATAACACACACACATATATATATATATATATATATATATATATATATATATATATATATATATATATATATATATATATATATATATATATATATATATATATATATATATATATATATATATATATATATATATATATATATATATATATATATATATAGTATTAGTTATAAAACTATTCTGAGATTTGAAAGTTAATTCGGAAACTAATAGAATTTTAGACTATTATAATTCAAGATAAATTATCTATGATTATAAAAAATTCTCACTACTACAGAAGTTAGTTGTTGGTGCGAGGGGTTTTTTTAATTGATGCGGTTTAACATGATAAACCGCATTATAAAGTGAAAAAACAATTATATCGCATCGATAAAAGCAGAAACCGTATCATTTAAAATGTTTGTTGATGCGGTAACTTTTAATCACATTAAAAATTGTTTACTTAGTGCGGGTTCGTCTAATGGCACTATTAAAACCTTATTTTTACTGCGAAAGTTTACAATCGCACCTTTAAAATCGTGTTTTTTTACTGCGATAGTTTACAATCGCACCTTTAAAACGTTATTTGTTGATGCGATAACTTTTAATCGCATTAAAACTTCTTTTATTAGTGCGGGTTTGTCCAATGGCACTATTAAAATCTTATTTTTACTGCGAAAGTTTACAATCGCACCTTAAAAACCGTGCTCTTTTAATGCGAACGTTTACAATCGCACCTTTAAAACGACATTTGTTGGATTTGGCTTGATGTTCGTCCAAAGGCAGACTAAGCCCATGTATCAGGCTAAGCCCAAATGGCAGACTAAGCCCATGTGGTAAGCCTAAGCCCATGTGGCACTATTAAAATGTTTTTTTTACTATGGTAAGTTTGGATAGCATTAAAAATCGATTGTAATTTAAATACAATAAATTTGGGGCTTTTATTAAGTCCTCGTTCGATCAAGCTTCTCATTCTTCTTCAAGATCACCTGCCGTCTGGTTGCATTTACTTCACTTCATTAAAGCCGGTTGCATTTACTTCTCTACGGTTAAGGTGAGTTTATATCAAACCTTTATTAATTTCGTTATATAACTCCCGACAACTGAGACCTAGATTTCAAACATTTATGAACCGAATAACAGAAACATTCCTTAATTGTTGTTTATTTTAATTTTCAGATGGATCGTTATTCTTGGATGTACGAAACTTCACCTATGTCCAGAGATTATATCAAGGGAGTTGAATATTTTATTAGTGTTGCTAAAGCAGATATTGAAAAGAATGGAAGGCGGACGATTTGTTGTCCTTGCAACAAATGTAAGAACTTCGCATATTTTACTGATGCGGGTTCAATAGAGTTTCATTTGATAGGAAATGGTTTTATGCCTAATTACACTTGTTGGTCAAGACATGGAGAATCACAAGCTGATTGTATCGCATCGTCAAGCAATTTACCGAGTAATGATAACAGAGTACCAACTAACGACGATGATCAGAACTCAAATGAGCCCAACGAGAATTTCAAAGAAATGTTTGATGACATGGAGACAAATATGGGTGATGATGAACGAGGGAAGTTAAACCGTCTGTTTGAAGAAGAAGAAACACCCTTATATAATGGTTCTAAATATATGAAACTTGATGCGGTGTTGAAGTTGATGAACTTAAAGTTGAAAAACGGATGGAGCGACAAAAGTTTTACAAGTCTATTAGAGCTTTTGCATGACTTTCAGGAAGACAATGGATTACCACTTTCCACATACCAAGCAAAAAAATTAATGTGTCCCATGGGATTGGAAGTGGAAAGAATACATGCATATCCAAATAATTGCATGTTTTTCAGAAAGGAGCACGAAAATGCTCATAAATGTGTTGTCTGTGAGGCATCAAAGTATAAAAAGAAAAATAAGGACGATGAAGTTGATGACGATGTGACAAAAAATGGACCTCCGGCTAAAATGCTGTGGTATCTTCCTATCATACCAAGACTGAAAAGGTTGTTTTCAAACGAGAAGGAAGCAAAGTTAGTCCGTTGGCATTCGGACGAACGGGTATCCGACGATGGAAAACTGAGGCATGTTGCGGATTCGCCTCAGTGGAGAAACATCGATAAGAAGTATCCCGATTTTGGAAACAATATGCAAAACTTACAGTTTGGGCTTAGTTCGGATGGGATCAATCCTTTTGGAAATATCAGCAGTCGTCATAGCACGTGGCCGGTACTTTTATGCAAGGAACTCTGATAACCGCAACAATAAACCCTAAAAACCCAATAGATAATCGCATCAAGAAAATAAAATTTCATTTTCCCGCCAACAAATTTTGGGGGAATTCGCACTAACAAAGACCGATCGCACCAAATGATTATGATAATTGCAGTTTTTTGATTATCTCGCGTATTACGGGTCTTAGTAATCAGAATACAACAGCATACCCATATTCTACATTCCCTTTATTTGACGTCTACGTTATCAAAGGTTTCTCTAAAACCATACTAACCATCACCGTTCTCTTGGATTCGCCCATCACTCCTTCAAGTTAGCATTCCACAATCTTGTGATGATTCCATGTCTCAGTCATCACAAATGGAAGAAACACGGAAAAGACGAAGAGGCGAACGTGGTATAGCGTCTTTTACAAAGAAGATGAACAAGGAAGATTATCACGTTCATTTTGATGAAAATAATGTCCCAGAAAGTAAAGATTTCATGTCCTGGTTTGGCATGACGATTCAACATAGGGTACCCGTTCATATCGATATGGGTAAACTGGATAATGAAGAATTTGAGAAGATATGGTTGGATACGAAGGTATGTTTTGTCAAGTGTGCACTAGTACAAAATCGCACATTGGTGACACCGAAAAAACGTGACCATATGCGTTTGGTGACAATTTTTTTTCCACTGAAAGTGTTGCCATAGGCTTTGCGATATTAGGTTTCATATGGTCACTTTATAATATTGTGTCCGTATGCCATGCAAAAATGTGGCGGTATCATAAAAGTGTGGCCATTGAGTCGACAAATTTATTCTAAAATCAATCAATTTTTCTAATATTGTGGCGTTAAAGCATAAGTAGACACACAATTTCAATATTGTAGTGACTGTATATAATGAATGGTGACATACAAGTACATTCAATGAAGCGTTATACTAGTAATTTGTCACACAATTAGAAGATTGTTGAGGTTATTGGGTTATGTTTGGTGACAATTATTTACCATGAACATGACCATGTTTACTAAATGGTGACATGTATGTAATTTAAAAAGTGACAATTTGGTAGCATTTAGTCATACAGAAAATATATGTAATGTGACCAATAGTAGTTTATAGAGACACACTATTTCAATATTGTAGTGACTGTATATAATGAATGGTGACATACATGTACATTCAATGAAGCGTTATACTAGCAATTTGTCACACAATTAGAAGATTGTTAAGACTATTAGGTATGTTTGCAGACAATTATTTAGCATGAATATGACCATGTTTACTAAATGGTGACATGTATGTAATTTCAAAAGTGACAATTTGGTAGCATCTAGTCATACAGACGATATATCTAATGTGACAAATACTAGTTTATAGAGGCACACAATGTCAATATTGTAGTGAATGTATATAATGAATGGTGACATACATGTACATTCAATGAAGCGTTATACTAGTAATTTGTCACACCATTAGAAGATTGTTAAGACTATTGGGTATATTTACAGACAATTAATTACGATGGACATGACCATGTTTACTAAATGGTGACATTTATGTAATTTAAAAAGTGACGATTTGGAAGCATCAAGTCATACAGACAATATATTTAATGTGACCAATACTAGTTTATAGAGACATACATATATACAATACAACTAAAAGTAACCATAAACCAAAATGCAAGGATAATAAAAAACAAAACGATATTATAAATAATTGAAATGACATTATGTACATTAGATACCCAAATAAAGTAGGTAAACATAAGTGTTTGTAATAACCAATGTAATAAATACTTAAATGAAGTAAAACGTCATAAACCAAAAGGCAAAATACAAAAAAACTACTCTTTCATGTTGAGGGAACGGTTCTGTGTTCTCTTGGCAAGCAACCCATTGGGTATATAATTGTGTTCTCTTGGCAAGCAACCCATTGGGTATATAATTCTTGCGCTTCTGTGAGGTTTGAAGTACATTCTCTTGATCTGGTTTGACACCTGATTTACCATCTTTTTTGACAACAGATTTGGCAACTGGTTTCTCTTGAGCTGGTTTGTCACCTGTTTTGCTAGCTTTTTTGACAACATACTTCAAAACCGATGTCAAGAGCAAGCACCACGCGGTTCGGTTCGATATTTCACTATAACAAACAAAAAATCATAGAGTGTATTAAGTTTTGTGAGACGTAAATAATGCAACTTGAGAAAAAAATTAAAGGGATACATATTTTTTCAAGAAAACATTTCAGGCATGTCATCGAATACATAGTGTGCATGTAAAATTAGAGATAAAATGACAAAGAAAGTTAGGAAACTAAGTACCTCTTCTTTAAATATTGTTGTAAATGAACCCGAACTAAAATCCTTTATAGCAACTTCTGTGGTCTTGGATCTACCTGTCAAGTCAATTTCTGGTGACAAAACTGTAACATCCGCATTTTGGGCCTGGAAAATTTTGGGTAATTCGATGAAATAAAAATTTTAACACGCCAAAATAAATTTGGAATTTATTAAATTGATAAACGATTTTCTAGAAATGCTTGATGATTTATAAATTGTTCACTTGAGATTTGATAGTCAATGTAAATACACATTTTAAGCCTCATACTTTTATATAAATATGAATTTATGTATCAGGTACCATATTGACATTTAATTATTCATATTAAAAGTTTTAAGGATAATTAGTAATTTTATAGACAATGATTAGCTATTTGAAATAACCAATTTTATTGTATTAATGATAAGTGCCATTTTATCTAAACAAATAAATTTCTTATTACAAATAGGTAATTTACTTAATTTTTTCATAGAAGATTTTGTATGAATTATGTTAAGGGGTACTTTATTAATTTATTAGATATAAGACAAAACACTATAGGGTATTTTGGTAATTTCGCTTAAAAAGGAGTAATGCTTTTCCATAATCGTTCATTGTGGGGAAGTGCATGAAGTTGTAATTTCACTAACATGCTCCTCACTTGTGGACCTGTGATCGAAGAGAGAGAGAGAGAGAGAGTGAGAGAGTACATGACCAAAAGAATGAGCAAGAGAGAGAAAGAGGGAATCATTTGAATCGAGGGTCTCATATGAGTGAATGCAGTGTGTGTGATTCTCAGAAGAACAGGTAGAAGGTAAGGTGAGATCGGATTTCGAAGTTGGATAGTTTTGTGCAAGCCGGGGATGTGGGTCAAAGGTTGGTGTTGTGTGGTAGCGGTGGGTGTAACATCGGTGAGCTTCAGAGGCAGGGAGAATACTAGTGGTTGAAAGGAGATACGGTGGTGGCTGGAACCGAGTGATCAAGAAGGATGATGATCCGATGGGGCTGAGGTCGTGAAGTCTCGAGCGAGACTGTTATGTCCTTCGATGATATCACCGGCGTGTGTAGGTACGCAAGAGAGAACGGGAGTTAGAGGGACCGAGAGTGGCGGAGAGGATGAGTGGTTGTGGCCAGAGAAGATGGTGGCGAATCTGGAGCATCGCCGGAGAGGGGAATGGCGGGTTTGTCGGACCGCTGCAACAAGTTTGGGGGCGGGGTTCTTGACCCCCATCGTCGTCGGAAAAGGAAAACACGCAGGAGGCTTGCTGTTCGGAGGAGATGTGGTGGCGGAGGTTTGGATGGGTGCATCTGTGGCGAGAATGGGATGGAGCAGTGAGACCGTGGTTGGGGTTGGACCACCTCAGCGGTGGGTATCGGCGTGTTGGGTATGAATTCTTGCCATCGGAGAAGTGAATGGTCGGGAAGAAGAGTCGACGTGGTGAAATTCGAAGCCGGTGAGCTTGGGACCAGCGGTGCGGGTGGGTGCGCTGGTGTGCGGTTCCGGTGGCTTAAGGGTCACGATGGCTAGTCGTCATTGTCGGAGAGGTGGTGCGGCGATGGAGAACAGCGGGATTCTTTCCGACGGCTTCACATTAGGTATGCTGCGTAATCTTTGGCTTCAAGTTGGGTCTGATATCCAGATGTGAATTCGTGGGCTGATGCATGCCCTTGTGGGCCTGATATTGTTGGTAAATTGAATAATGGGTCATTGTTAGATAAAGTATTGGGCTCGTTTCTTATCTGTGCTCTTTAATGTGGACTAATTCTTAAGTTTTGGACTAAAAATGAGTAAATAACGTAATATGGAATTAAGACAATTTCATATTAAGATAGTTTTAATTTTGTGATAAATAGGTTCATAATATTTTATGTTAATCAATTGATTTACTAATTTAGTCATGGTTTTAGTTTATTTATCGTGATGTAAACTCATTACGATAGATAATAAGACCTTAAAATGAGTTATGTCAAAATTTGTATTTTTAAACATGTATGACTTTTTGGATAAAAGGATTTGGTTTGACAAATGAGATGATATTGTAGCATCATGATTTAAGCGCGATGGATCGTTAAGATGATCTTTAGACTTAACAATTAAGCTCAACCCTTGTATTGACATAAGGTCAATTTTTGGATGAAACTTTAGTTAAGTTAGTAATTGATGAAACTTTTAGATTTCGTATTTATAAATTTTTTATACGATTGGATGATAGGGAAATTGGAGGTTGAGCAGGCGTTGTCTAGGATTTGACGTTTTCAGTCACGAGGATGTTTCAGGAATAGTGTTGACTTTTCAGTTGACCTTCAGGTGAGTTTACCGGGAGTACACATCATTCTCACTACCTTTTGTGTGTGTTATCAATTACTTTTCATGCATATTATTATGTGCAATGTGTTATATGTTTACTACTTGTGCATTGCATGAAAATGAGTTTCTAAAGATGTTTTCAAATAAAGATTTTGATGATGTTTTGAAAGATGTTTTGAGCATCCTATTTGTGCATTGCATTGCATATAGGATGGGATTGACCGAGTGAACCTTATGACGAAGATGAGATGATTGTCCCGGATTTAGGGAAATCACAGGCTAAATGCCTAAAAATGAGATGTTTGTCCCGGATTTAGGGAAAACTGTTCCCGACAATAGGGAACCGCATGAGGGAGTTGCTAACCCTCATGGGGCTAGTGTGGTGGCCACTAGTCCTAGTTTGGCCTATACTGGGATCGAGTGGCATGCTTCGTGCATGTCATTTGTGAACTTAGGTAGGTGTCATCGTGGTGAGTTTGACTTTTATGAGATGGACGTGGGTTGGGATAGTTGCATCATGCATTGCATTGCATTTCATAACTATCCATTTTGAGTAAACCTTTATGATGTTTTAAACAACTTTTTAAGTATGTGTCAAAACTATTTTCTTGGAGGTTTGACCCGAGTGTGGAAGTTCACTGCCCACTTTGAATGGGACACCCTCGGGTAAGCTCACTAGGCATTTCAATTGCCTAACTTATTTTGATGTGTACTCAGGTTGAGGGTTAGAGAATTATAGAGGAGCTGGATAGTTAGAAGGCCACAGATTGTGTGGTTCCATTTAAAGTTGTGTAATGGTATTTGAATAGTAACAACCTCGCTATTTTATAAACCAAAATGTTTTATCTAAGTGGGACCAAACTATTTTTCCGCAACTTAAACTTTGAACTATTTTTCAATACATCTCATGTGTTTTAAAACGGTTTTGGACGAAAAATGACTCATTTTGAAGATACAGAAATGAAGGGTTTTCACTTAAGGATGATTTTTGAATAATGATGATAAACCATAGGTTAAAATGATGTTTATGAAAAGCCTTAAGCGAGGGTGTTTCAAAAACAAATCTATACAATAGACATAGATTGTATGTTAATACAGAAATAAACATCGTTTTTACTTAAATGACTTAATAGGGACATGACTTAATCTGGTAAGTTATTATATAGTATCAAAAGATCATAACTAGACATATGAGGGCAATAGTGGTTGCACAAGGTGTCAATTTCCCAAAGAGAAACCCCTGCAAAACTTTCATCAATAATTATTAAATATAAGAAATAACAATATACTTTTGATTTGTCAAGGGCATCCATGCCTTTTTCACTTAACCTCAATTTTTGCTTGATAAGTAGCAAATGAAGTGAGTTGTTTTGAAGTCATTTCAACCATTATAACTTCTGGTTCTGCAGAAATCAAGAAGATGAATGTTAGGATTATTGGTTTACCAGATAGAGTGAATAGAGTCTAGATAAGATCAATCATACACAAAAAATTGAAACCATTTATAAAATTTATTTTAAAAAAAAATTAATAGTACATATACCTTAACAAAATAAGTTAATAACCATAGAATTGATACATTTAGAACTTGATATCAAACATTGGAATAGAAGTTGATATCAAACCTAAGAAATTAAACATTGGAACCAGAACTTAGAACCAAAACTTAGAACTAGAACTTAGAGTACAAAACATAACAACACAGACAATTGCAGGGGTTAATTAGTAATTTAGTTTACATGGAATGGAATTAGGAAATCCAGGGGTTAATTAGTAATTTAGTACCTCCATTGTCGGTCACAGTCACAGAAGTTGGCTCACAGTCGTATAAAATGGGTTCAAAGTTGGTGACTGCTTCTCTTCCCTTACATTTTATAGCAGCCTTGCCATAAGCCCTAATAGATTATCAACAATTAAATCGTGGTGTGAAAGAAAGAGTCAAATCAAATGGCTCAAAAAGTCAAACCTTGCAGCTTCGATCGTATGCTCTGTAATGGAAGATCAAATTCATAAGGAGTGATTCATGTGACAGGGTAAGGTCAAATAAGAATAAGACAAAGTAGATAGTTTGTTACCTTGCAGCAGCATGTGCAGTGTCAAATCCACCTGCAAAATCAAGCACAAACAATCAGACAAAAACAAACACGTTAGCTATTGGCCAAAGAACATGATCATGTTACTGTTGAATTAGGAAACAAAAGAGAATACAATACAATTCGGTACTCATGATTGCTTACCAAGATAAACTTGTTTCCCACAATCCCTGCAGAAATAGAAAGAACGAACTAATCAAACGTTTTTAGATCAAACTATTATGGTTACATTTCACGATTCTAAATATCTAATTGTTACATCTGTAATCTGAAATCGATAACAACATGTAAATCGAAATCGAAATCGAAAATTAGAGAAATCGAAATCAAAAATTAGAGAAATCAAACCGATAACATCTGTAATCTGAAATCGAAATCGATAACATCTGTAATCCTTGGCAATCGATAACAACATCTGTAATCTGAAATCGAACCAGGGAGGAATATGAGCTGTAGGCGGGTGGCTTACCAAACGAGTGAAATTGAAATCGGGAACCTGTAATCTGAAACGAGTGAATCTGAAACTGAAATTGAAATCGGGAACCTGAAATTGAAATCAGGAACCTGTAATCGTGTCTCGATCCTGGAATGGAGGCGGAAGAGGAAGGCCCGATGCGGAGGTTTATCGGAGCTTTAATGGAGGCGGCGGCGGAAGCTTTACCAGAGGAAGCAGAAGAGGAAGGCCCGATGCGGAGCTTTACTGGCGGCGACGGCTAAGGAGAAGAACAGCAACAATGGAGACGGAGAAGAACAGTAACAATGGAGGCGGGATCGATTGGGAGGGAAACACGAATTTGGAGATTAGGTCGAAAATGAAAACGGGAGGGAGACGAATTCGTGGATTAAGTCAGAAAAAAGAGAGCATTTTCGAAAATATTCATTAGCGCCTTTGACCGCCTAGCCCGCTTTTGACCGATGTTGACCACGCCCGACTAATTAAGCCGCATAGCACTAAACGTGTGCAATGTTGGTCCGCCTAGCACCTAGGCGCCGCCTATGCCGAATTTTACAACACTGATATTTTATTAAAAAATATGATGAATAAATGACTATGTACATATATTGTGTCTTTAAATGTCCATGTATATAACTTGGTACGTGTATTTTTATAAAAGAAGTCACCAAATTTGTAAATTTGTTTAAGCCCTTAGCGCAACATCCTAAGTAAAAAGCATTAAGCCATAAGCATAAATCTAAAGGTCTAAACCCTAAGCCCTAAACTTAAATTCCAAACCATAAGCCAATAGTCATAAACCCTAAGTCATATGCCTTATGCTCTAATCCCGATGATTTAAGCCCCAAGCCTTAAGGCTTACACCCTGATCCCTAAACCCTAAGTCATAATCTATAATCTCTAAGGTTATGGTCAACCAGTAAGGGTTGTGATGGGTCATGGTCAACCATGTAGGGTTGTGATGGGTTATGGTCAACCAGGTAGGGTTGTGATGGGTTATGGTAAACTAGGTAGGGTTGTGATGGGTTATGGTCAACCATGAAGGGTTGTGATGGGTTATGGTCAACCAGGTAGGGTTGTGATGGGTTATGGTCAATCAGTAAGGGTTGTGATGGGTTATGGTCAACCAGGTAGGGTTGTGATGGGTTATGGTTAACCAGGAAGGGTTGTGATAGGTTATGGTCAACCACGTAGGGTTGTGATGGGTTATGATCAACCAGGTAGGGTTATGGTGGGTTATAGTAAAGCAGGAAGGGTTGTGGTAGGTTATGGTCAACCAGTAAGGGTTGTGATGGGTTATGGTCAACCAAGAAGGGTTATGGTGGGTTATGGTCAACCAGGAAGGGTTGTGACGGGTTATGGTCAACCAGGTAGAGTTGTGATGGGTTATGGTAATCCAGTTAGGGTTGTAATGGGTTATGATCAACCAGGAAGGGTTATGATGGGTTATGGTCAACCAGGTAGGGTTGCGATGGATTATGGTTAACCAGGAAGGGTTGTGGTGGGTTATGGTCAACCAGGTAGGGTTGTGATGGGTTATGGTCACCAGTAAGGGATGTGATGGGTTATGGTCAATCAGGAAGTGTTGTGGTGGGTTATGGTCAACCAGGTAGGGTTGTGATGGGTTATGGTCAACTAGGAAGGGTTGTGATGGGTTATGGTCAACCAGATAGGGTTGTCATGGGTTATGGTCAACCAGGTAGGGTTGTCATGGGTCATGGTCAACCAGGAAGGGTTGTGATGGGTTATGGTCAACCAGTAAGGGATGTGATGGGTTATGGTCAACCAGGTAGGGTTGTGATGGGTTATAGTCTACCAGATAGGGTTGTGATGGGTTATGGTCAACCAGGTAGGGTTGTGATGGGTTATGGTCAACCAGATAGGGTTGTCATGGGTTATGTTTAACCAGGTAGGGTTGTAATGGGTCATGGCCAACCAGGAAGGGTTGTGATGGGTTATGGTCAACCAGTAAGGGATGTGATGGGTTATGGTCAACCAGGTAGAGTTATGATGGGTTATGGTCAACCATATAGGGTTGTGATGGGTTATGGTCAACCAGTAAGGGTTGTGATGAGCTATGGTCAACCAGGTAGGGTTGTGATGGGTTATGGTCAACCAGGAAGGGTTGTGATGGGTTATTTGGTCAACCAGGTAGGGTTGCGATGGGTTATGGTCAAATAGGAAGGGTTGTGATGGGTTATGGTCAACCAGGAAGGGTTATGATGGGTTATGGTCAACCAGTAAGGGTTGTGATGGGTTATAGTCAACCAGGAAGGATTGTGATGGGTTATGTGGTCAACCAGGTAGGGTTGCGATGGGTTATGGTCAACCAGGAAGGGATGTGATGGGTTATGGTCAACCAGGAAGGGTTGTGATGAGTTATGGTCAACTAGGTAGGGTTGTGATGGGTTATGGTCAACCATGAAGGGTTGTGATGGGTTATGGTCAACCAGGTAGGGTTGTGATGGGTTATGGTCAATAAGTAAGGGTTGTGATGGGTTATGGTCAACCATATAGGGTTGTGATGGGTTATGGTTAACTAGGAAGGGTTGTTATGGGTTATGGTCAACCCGGTAGGGTTGTGATGGGTTATGGTCAACCAGGTAGGGTTGTGATGGGTTATGGTCAACCAGGTAGGGTTGTGGTGGGTTATGGTCAAGCAGGAAGGGTTGTGGTGGGTTATGGTCAACCAGTAAGGGTTGAGATGGGTTATGGTCAACCAGGAAGGGTTGTGGTGGGTTATGGTCAACCAGGAAGGGTTGTGATGGGTTATGGTCAACCCGGTAGGGTTGTGATGGGTTATGGTCAACGAGGTAGGGTTGTGATGGGTTATGGTCAACCATGTAGGGTTGTGGTGGGTTATGGTCAAGCAGGAAGGGTTGTGGTGGGTTATGGTCAACCAGTAAGGGTTGAGATGGGTTATGGTCAACCAGGAAGGGTTGTGGTGGGTTATGGTCAACCAGGAAGGGTTGTGATGGGTTATGGTCAACGAGGTAGGATTGTGATGGGTTATGGTCAACGAGGTATGGTTCTGATGGGTTATGGTCAACCATGTAGGGTTGTGATGGGTTATGGTCAACCAGGAATGGTTGTGGTGGGTTATGGTAAACCAGGTAGGGTTGTGGTGGGTTATGGTCAAACAGGAAGGGTTGTGGTGGGTTATGGTCAACCAGTAAGGGTTGAGATGGGTTATGGTCAACCAGGAAGGGTTGTGGTGGGTTATGGTCAACCAGGAAGGGTTTTGATGGGTTATGGTCAACGAGGTAGGATTGTGATGGGTTATGGTCAACCAGGTAGGGTTGTGATGGGTTATGGTCAACCATGTAGGGTTGTGATGGGTTATGGTCAACCAGGAAGGGTTGTGGTGGGTTATGGTCAACCAGGTAGGGTTGTGATGGGTTATGGTCAAGCAGGAAGGGTTGTGGTGGGTTATGGTCAATTACGTAAGGTTGTGATGGGTTATGGTCAACCAGATAGGGTTGTAATGGGTTATGGTCAAGCATGAAGGGTTGTGATGGGTTATGGTCAACCAAGTAGGGTTGTGATGGGTTATGATCAACCAAGTAGGGTTGTGATGGGTTATGGTCAACCAGGAAGGGTTGTGGTGGGTTATGGTCAACCAGGTAGGGTTGTGCTGGGTTATGGTCAACCAGGTAGGGTTGTGATGAGTTATGGTCCGTACCCATAAGCCTACACCATAAACCATAAGTTATAAGCCATAACCCCTAACACTTAACTATAACCCTATGCCATAAGCCCCTAAGCCACGACCTAAAACATAAGTCATAAGCCATAATCCTTAAACCCTAAGTCATAATCCCTAAAACCAATTAAGAGGCAAAATTCAATTTATTTTAAAATTTTAGTCAAATTGAGAGGGAAAGTTCAATTTATTTTAGAATTTTAGTAAAATTAATTGGAAAAATTAGTTTACTTCAAAATTTTGGTAAAATTAAATACTCTAGAAGATAATCTAAAAGCCAACAACAAAAAATTATATATAAACCAAACCAAAAAAATGATTAAACCACGATGTCCATTTAAATGATAACAAATTTGTAAGTATTTGTTTAATTTATAACAGAGGTCAAAGGGTTTCGTCCCATTACGGGGTCCTAAGGGCAAAGCCCCTAATGAGGTATTCATAATCTAATATATGAATTTTATAGAATATTCATTATCTAATATATCATATACATGTATATTAATAGATATACAAATATATTTAATTAAATTTATATTTTCCCAAAATAATTTCCCTCCGGTCATTTTCCCCAAAATTTCGATTTCCCTCCCTGAGAATGCCATTCCCTTTAAGAGTTGAATCCCTCCCAAACCTTTGAAAATTTCAATTATCATTCTCAATTTTTCAAGAGTTTCACCTCGATCAAAACCCTAATGTAGATTTCTATCCCGCCTCCAGGCTCCATGGTTCGATTTCACTATCGTTGCCTTCGTTCACACTGACCCTCTCACACCTCCAAGCTTCGTCTCTCACCTCCGATCACTATCGACCCTCTCACATCTCCAACCTACGATGATTATGTCGTCTCTCACACCTCCAAGCTTTGTCCAGCTTGAAATTTGAATCGCGATATGTCGATGCCCCTATCCAGTCATCAGGAAACTAGCACTGGAAATCGGAAGTGCGATATGCCTCAGTTCACACCATCTGAAGTGAAGCACGCAAGGTGTTTGACAAATTGTCTCAGTGAACAATCGAGCAGCAAGCGGTCCCTATGAAGTTCCGATGTCAGTAAATTGGTAAGAACACCTCTGTTTTCTTCCATCTCTTTGATTTTTAAATTTTTTTCTTGTATGTAGGGTTCTAATTTGACCCTTTTGCTTATATGTTATCATCTGGTTTTATATAAAGGTTTAAGAATATTCATTTGTTTGTAGTTGTGTATGTAAATGCCAATTTCTCCATATATCTGTCAGCAGTTGTCGATGATGGTTTTTCTTATGCCATGTGTTTGTGTATTTAAATGCCATGTATTTGTGAAATGTTGTTTCATAAGTATGTCGATGATGGTTTTTTCTTATTGCAGGTGAGACACGAAGGATGTATGAATTTTTTAAATTGTTAAGAGGTAAATGAAACAAATATCATTGTAGTATGTTACTTGCATATTTTTTGTTGTTGTTTTGTTAGTCTTAATTATCAATTTTATTCTTTTTTAGTATTAGACTAATTTTAGCCAAGATTTGTGGTATGGGGTTAATTTTAGCCGAGAATGACTATTTTCTGATAAGTCCCAACTTTTTGCAAGTTTATCCTAATTTACTAATTACTCCAATATTTATTTATAAATCCTTCACCTAAACAGAACTTAATGGAAAAGAAAGAAGAGATCATTTTCATTCGGAACCATGAGTATTTACAGTCTTGAATTCTGAATTCTGATGTGGCTTTTGTACCTAAATTCTGAACTGTTGCCATTTAATTTCCCATAGTTAACAAAACTCTTATGTAACCGAAACTCAAAGCTGCAGTTTCGATACTGGCACGTATGGCTTCCAAGATCAATTTGTAACTATACTGGACCTTGGTGATGCTTTTAACTGTGTTAAAGTCTCTCCTTCAGTCAAGAACAGGGGTATGGTTTAGTTGTTTTTTCAATATAATCTCTTCAAACTTAACATTTCTCTTGCAAATATGAAATTTGTATCTTATTTCTTGTTTTTCTATCACAACATCCTACTTTCTCACCTACATACGAGTCATAAGTGGGACACTGATCACTACAAGTGATCATATGTAAGTAGGATGTTACTTTTAGAAGTTAGGATGCTAGTTTTTCTAACAGACCTAACTTATTCATAGTTTTCTCGTAACATCATTTTTTTAGCAAGTAGGATGTTACTTTTAACACAATTTTCTAATAACAATATCATTTTAGAACTTGGTTTGGATACCATTGGAATTGATAGTGTTTCTCATGGTTGCACCGACATGGTTGGACGAGCGTGTGGCCTGGTTGCTCTCGAGCCATCAAGGGTTAGTCATTTTAAATTTATTATATATTTTTAAATGATTAAAAATGTAAAACTTTTGAATTTTTTTGTTTCAGGTTGCTGGAAATCTCAAGGGTCGTCCCTCATGGTATCATGATTACAAGGCTGGTAATATATGCCCAATAAGTATGAAGGAAGCAAGGGGAAATCTTCTACTACATCTAATAATAAATTAAACTTATAGTTATTTATTCAATTGTAGTATGGTTACATCATGGGTAGGCAAGAATGTTATCACATTTTATCCCCAAAAAATAATATTAACTTGTTTCTTCTTTGTGATTTTTTTTGTAGTAACGTTTAGTGGTTAGGAAGCTTTCTTTTTGTGTAGAAACCACTCCGGGTTGCACTTTCATGAAGAAATATACATTCAAGAGCGTAATGACAGATGATTTATTGAGTGTTCTTTCAAAGAAGAATCTTTGGTGTTGAAGTGAACAAACCGGACACATGGACAAATAATTTGGCTAGTTGTTTAATTTGACTGATCATTTATTATGTTCGACTTCAACCTGATCATTTACACCTTTGAAGATTAAGTTTGTACAAATTTTATGTATTTTGATCTTATGTATGTAATCTATAGTCTATATACTTTTGGTGTTGAAACAATGCATATATTTGTTTTCCAATATAAATATATTTGTCATTTTCAATTCTTTTATTTTTTTGTTAATTATTCCTTCAATTGGCATAGTTATTTTACGGATATTTTTATTTGCTTATCTATATACTATATTAATTCTTGATTATTGTAACTATTTTATACGTTTAGACACACACACACTATCCATTAAAACGTCACAATAAAGTACTTGTAGTCATGTTTTTTCGTTTTATTGTAACAATTATTTACTTTTAGACACACACTATGCATTAAAGTGTGACCATAAAATAATTATATTCAATTATAAGTTTAAAATTCATATTTAATGAAAATTAATCATTTTTAGACACACACTATAAATTAAACTGTTACCATTAACTACTAATACTCATATTACTTGTTTTTGTGTTCCTTACTAAGTGGCTAAACCCTACCCTATGGACACACAATCATTTATGTGCCATACACACTCAATTTTGCCTTCATTAAAATCTTTTTATTCTTTTACCATTTATATTATTTATAATTTTAGACACATATAATAAACTATATACAGTGATCATATAATACTTACACTCACAACTTTTCTATTTTATCATGACAATTGTTTGGTTTTAGACACATATAACATATTACGATGTGACCATATAATAGTTACACTCACAACGTTTATATTTTATCATGACAGTTGTTTGTTTTTTGACACGCATAAAAAGTAAAATGTGACCATACGATTCTTATAGTTACTTGTTTCTGTTTTCCTTTAGTAAGTGGCTAACCCAATTCCATGGATACAAAAATCATTTATGTGGCAAAATCATTTCATTCCTTATTACCAGATATATTATATACAACTTTAGACACATATAATCACCTATACCGTGACCATATAATACTTACACCCACAACATTTCTCTTTTATCATGACAATTGTTTGTATTTAGACACATATAATATATTACAACGTGACCATAACATGGTTATACTTACTTGTATTTGATTCTTTAACTAAGTGTCTAAACGCTACCCTATGGACACGCAAAATCATTTATGTGGCCATATGTACTCGATTTTACTTTCATTGAAATCAATCCATTCTTTTGGACACGTATAATAAAGTATGTCGTGACCATATAATACTTATACTATTTTATGCTCCAAAGGCGTATGTTCAAATGACTGTGCTACTGTTTGTGGTTTTGCATAAAAAAATAGCATTAACTGCCCTTGCCAGGACTCGAACATGGATCGATGTACATGCATTGGAGTATAGTTTTCCTCCTAACCATCTAGACAAGTAAACCTTTATTAAATCAGGACTTTTAATTTTATATATATATGTATATATATATATATATATATATATATATATATATATATAGATATATATATATATATATATATATATATATATATATATATATATATATATATATATATATATATATATATATATATATATATATATATATATATATATATATATATATATATATATATATATACAATTTAACCAATTCGAAGTTATGTGAACAACTCACCATTGTATAATTGCAGCAACATACTAAATGTATAACCTAATGTAAATTACATATACTACATTTGAATGCTTGTTCATTCATTACAATTCTTTTTAATTACATGTAATACATAAGTTGGGGTTTTTTCTAACGGTTTGTAGTAGAAAAATATGTTACTTAGTCAGCATTGCATACCTACATAAATATTTTTAATTTTTATGATGACTATTTTTTACCTTTGGACATAACATAACACAAAACACATGGCAATTACATATCGATAGTCACACTTTCAATGAACATAAAATATGTATACTACCCATTAGTCACCATTGCATACCTACATAAACATATTTCATTTTTATGATGACCATTTTTTACCTTGGACATAACATAACACAAAACACATGGCAATTACATATCGATGGTCACACTTTCAATGAACATAAAATATGTAGACTACCCATTAATCACCATTGCATACCTACATAAACATTTTTAATTTTTATGATGACCATTTTTTACCTTTGGACATAACATAACACAAAACACATGGCAATTACTTATTGATGGTCACACTTTCAATGAACATATAATATGTAGACTACCCAAACAATGATTTTCTTATTCAACTATATTTACCTATGGACATGATTTTTAATTCTACGCTCACCAAATCCTACATACAGTCACACGTATTTAAATTTTCCAATACAATTGATCATATTTTGACACATGTAATAAAAATGCATATGCCATTAAACCACTTAAACCGACTTCTTTTCTTACTTTTAATATGTAACAAATAAACACCATCCTATGGACACACGGCTATTTTATGTGGCCATATTTGTTATCTTTTTGGACACATTAGATTTGATGTGGCCATATTTGTTATCTTTTTGGACACATTAGATTTGATGTGTCCAATATGGCACAATCACACAGTCACATGTACAATTTTCTTATGTGACCATTACGTATCTATAATCTCTAATAAAATAAATATCACATTCTTAAAATGGTAAATGTGGGTGATTGTATCATTTGGTCACATTTAAGTCCAGTGTAACGAATGAGTGTCACATTTTTGTAAATAAGTGTGGTCATTATTTTGTTTCTCCATAAAATGGTCACACAAACTAATTTACATGTATCCATAAACGTTCTCGAAATTTCATCAGTGCCCTATGGCCACACTTTTTTTTTAAAAATGTCGCAGGCATTTTTCGATCAAGTGTGACCAATGTGCGATTTTGTACTAGTGGTGCATGCATTTAGATAGTTTACGACATTAATTAGTTATTGATCAGATAATTAAACAGACGCATCGTTAACGTTTTTTAAATTACAGAAAATTTGGAACATCCAGACCGATGCTTCAAAAGATTATATGCGAAAGAAGGCTGTGAAAATCGGTACAAATTTCAGATCAAGGCTTGTGACAGATTACGTAAAAACAGAGAAGTCTCCTTGTGAGAAGTATACGTTTATTGATCCGGTGGATTGGGAAACCTTTGTCTTACAAAAAACTAGCCCAGAATTTTTGGTATGCAATGCACAATTTACATTATATATTTTAATGCATGTTATCCGGTATATCTTTCCAAGTAATTATTTATAACAATTTGTGATGATATTGTGTGTGAAGTCAAAAAGCGAGAAAGCAAAAGCCAGCAATGCCAAGAGAAGGATGAGGCCCCGATTAGGACAAGGTGGCTGGAAGTCTATGGAAAAAAAGAAAGAACTTATTTGGGATCAACTTGTAGAAAAACACAACTTTGTTGGAAGTTTAACTGATGTTCGATCAAAGAGGTATTTGCTTGGTGCTGCCATAATGGATAAGGAAACAAAATTGTATGAACTTCCACCTAGAGCCCTTGAAGATTACAAACGATTGGTAAACACTTGTTTTATTTAATTATTCTAGATTACGTTTTTTGTAAAACAATTAGTAACGGGAAAATCTTATAGGACGAAGAGGAGAAAAAAATGAAGGCCGATGGGACCTACTATTTAAATAAGGAAGACCCTTTAACCCGGCTTTTGGGCCCCGAGCACGGGGGACGATCACGGACCGTAGATGGGATCATTGGTCATATCAAGGTTAAGGGTGGATTGATTAGAAATGCTAACCTTGGTAGAGACTTGGCCAACACGGGGTCAAGTGTTCGTGAGTCTAGATGTGGGGATGTTTCACCTCCCAAGTATCCACCTATCGAGGTAATAATATATTAATTATAATTTGATTGCAGCTTAATTGTAGTTTTAAGTTTGTAAATTAATATGTTTTTTGGTTTGCAGAAGAGGACCCCATGTGAGATGCTTATCAACGTGGCCGACACTCAAGTGACTATGGCTTCTGGTACAGCATGGCCAACCCTAGGAGCGGTTTTACATGGGAAACCGATTGAAGAGGGATGTGCCAAAGTACAAACTGATGAATTCGTTGAAATGTATAAGGACCTGCCAATCCATTCAGTCACAAGAACAGATGAAGTTAGAACTGTTGAGGATTTGTATCATGCAATCGTTCAGTGGCCTAGACATGCACTAAAGGTATTTTTTTAAAAGGAATATGAATATATTTTACTATAATATTGTTAAATATAAATTACAATATATTGTAGCTTGCGACCAACGACGCATCGACCAAATCGTCACTAGTTGGATCAAATCACACCTCCCCGCCAACACAAATTGATACGCCGTCAGTTTATAAGCCACAGGTACTCGTACCAACAAATTTACATTTGTTGTTAATTTATATAGTTTGAACTATTAAAAGTTATAACATTTTGTTTATTATTTTAGTTTCAAGGAAACGACAGTAATATTTTTAGTCTGAATGAGCCCTCTTTTACAAATTTGGTTAGTCTTTAAATTCCTTAATTTAGTTACTTTGTTAATATATATAATGAGAATATAAATACTAATTGTTTGTGTTTTGATTTTTTAGCTAATGTCACAAATGGCTACTTCTGCACATGTACACCAACCATCAATCCAAAAATTTGTTGACTCTGAAGTGGATGGATTGTTGATCGAAATACGGAATAAAAGAAAGAAACATACGGATATACTTGATCAACTATCCAAACTGTTTGGTGATGATTTTTTTAATACCTTGTCACCGAAAGGGTTGTATCCCAACATGGTTGAATTTGACATCGTACTTTCAGAGGTCTTACAACTATTGTTAAACCGTCAGCTTGATCTCCACATTCTACAATGGTTTGCAATGTAAGTTCTTATTACTTATTATTGCTTTTTATTGAACTTATAAAATATCATTTTATATATTATTTAATTTACTAACCTTATATAATATAATTAAGGTATTTTTATGAGCTGCCAAAGAATTCGTCTTGCGCTTTCCTTGATGCGAGAATTATTAAAGATGATGACGACGACAAAACAAAACGAGCCGCCGTCATACATCACATAAAACAATTAGTTTTGCATCATGAGAAGAAAGATTTTTTTCTTGCACCATATATATCTAGGTAATATATAATTCTCCATATAATACATATACACACTAAACATACTGAAAGCCTAAATGTTTTCTGATTTATATTTTTGTAGAGGACATTGGGTGCTTATTATTCTTTGGCCAAAAAACGAAATCGCGTATATTCTTGACTCTTTAAAACGTTCCGCTACACCGGCCAATTACCCCATTGTGTCTATTATAGATGAAGCTTTCCCGGGTACATATAAATGGAAGATGGCAAAGGTTTGTTTTAAAATTCATTTTTTCAATTTATATGAAGGTGTTGAAAATATTTATTTGTGATTTAATTACAGTGCTTCAAACAAAAAGCTGGCTGGGAATGTGGTTTTGTAGTCATCAAACATATGCAGGAGTTCGTTGAGACGATTCAACACAATTGTCCCACTGAAGAAGTATGTGTTCTTTTGGTATAAAAATATAACTTTTCTTTCTTTGTATACCTGAATATAATATTGTTGTAATTGCTTTTAGTTTTGGAACAAGAACATGCTGTTTTCGAGTGATGATATCGAGCAAATGGTATTAAATCTATTGCCAATGTTAGTTAGCAAGGAGATTGAAGGCCGCCGGGAGAATATTCAATAAGAAACGATTTTGTGTAGCATTGTTCTTGGACATATGTTTATATATAGCATTATAGCATTATACTCTATAAGATACAAATTTGTATATAATTGTGAATGTTGGTACTGGAACAAATATTTGTATAATGACCCGAAATAAATTTAGAGTGCGTAATATATGATTATATGCATGGACCAAAATAAATTTTAGTGCAAGTTGTTTGTTTTTTATCATGGGCCACAGCTACTTGGTAGGACTAAGCCCATATGGCACGCAAAGCCCATCTGTCAGGCTAAGCCCAAACGGAGACTAAGCCAATGTGTCACACTAAGCCCAAATGGCAGACTAAGCCCATGTCGTAGACTAAGCCCATGTCGTACGCTAAGCCCAAATGGTAGACTAAGTCCACGTGTTAGGCTAAGCCCAAACGGCTGACTAAGCCCATGTAGTAGGCTAAGCAAAAAAGGCAGACTAAGCCCATGTGTCAGGCTAAGTCCAAATGGCAGACTAAGCCCATGTGGTAAGCCTAAGCCAAATTATATGATGCGGTTAATATTATATGCTGCGTTGTTTTAATGATGCGGGTTATATGTATTTAGTGCGATGTTCTATACTTTCAGAAAGCTCATTTAGTTGCGGTTAAATAACCGCATCTAAATACCATTTTAACCGCATCAACAAAGGTCTTCTGTACTAGTGTCTCATATTAAAAAATTTATATTATCATTTTGCTGTCTCTATATATTGGTATTGTACCGATCGAATATCCTTGCATCCACAAATAGAAGAATTTTCCATTGCAAACATAAATACCGTTCTGAGAGAAATGGAGAGGAAGAGAGTGCCGTTAATTGATATGCAAAAGGTCGAGGGTTTGGGTGAGGAATTAGTGAAGGCATGTGAGGAATGGGGTTGTTTCAGGATGGTCAACCATGGTCTACCGGCGGAGCTCATGGCGGAGATGAAGGTGGTGGCCGCCTCGCTCCTAGATCTTCCTGATGACATCAAGAGGAAGACACTTAGTGCCGAAAACTACAAGGGCTACAGGGAACGGAATGTCATAACTTCATTTTTCGAGGCTTTAAGTATCGATGACATTTCTTCACCCGATGAGTTCTGTGATCGCCTTGATGCATCCGTTCACCAAAGGTATCTTTCTTCTTGCCGGCCTAAATGATTATATGATTTCTTTCGAAACCAGAATTTTGAAGAGAAAATTAGAGGCAAATTTGCCACTAGCTATTGGCACAGTGACAACCTCGGATATTTGATTGCTTATTGTAGGGAGATTATATACAAGTATATAAAAGCTATTCATGATCTGGTCGGACTTCTTGGCCGGAAGTTGATGGAAGGCGTTGGTTTAGCCGGAGATTTATTCGACGGATGGGACTGCCAATTAAGAATGAACAAGTACCACTTCCGCCCTGAAAATATAGGATTAACCGGGCTTCTCATGCACTCCGACCCTACTTTTTTGACCGTTATTCAAGATGACGAAAACGTAGATGGCCTGCAGGTGGTTGACAAATACTCCGGCCAGATTATTCCTGTTGACCCTGTTCCCGACACACTACTTATCAACGTCGGAGATATTGCCAAGGTAACACCACAATTATGAGACATCATTAAACATTATTTTTTGTTTTGTTCTTTTGAGATTTTGTAAAGCGTTTTATCTTTTTGGCTTGAATATGACGACTTCATTTACGTGTATTTTATCTTCTGTCAAGGATTAAAGATACATCACAAATGACTCGGCTATTCAAAAACCAATAGCCATCAAACTATACGTGGCACTTCCTCTCGCAATCTTCAAAACTAATATTTCCTGTTCCATTCATACAAATCTTGTTACCCAAACAGACTAAATTTTTAAAAGGTTTTGATTGTAATATTTTGTTATTTTCTTTCAATTAAGACACTAAACTTTTATAAAAGATTAATTTTGATACTATGAGCGTATTTGACACGGAGCTTTTAGGAGCGTTTGAGAGCTTGTAGCTTCTAGCGTTTAGGAAAAAGCCGGCGACACGAGCTTCAAACTTTTATTTTAAAGAAAACGCTTTTATTTTAAACGCTAGTTGAAGTAGCGTTTAATAAAAAGCTCCAACTTCTAGCTTCCAGCTACATGTTACCTGCTACCTGCTAGTTTTGCCAAACACGCCCTATATTTTTCAACTTTTCCGGTGTTGGTCATTTAATTAGGCAACCCGGTTGTCAGGTGAAGTGACATGATTATGTGTTGGTATTTGATGACGTGACGCTTATACATGATGATGTGATACTTTTTGGTAACATCACTTTCTAGATATTAAAATTGAAAAAAATATAGCGATTTAATTGAAAAGAAAAACATAATGTCAAAATCAAAGTTTTGTGAAAACTTAGTATCTTTGTGTAATTTGTCTTTCTTATAATTTATAAATCTATACATACGACACTAAATTGAAACCCTGATGTGTTCATCTTTAAAAATTGAAACTCTAAAGTCGGTTTTCTACGTAACATGACTTATGTAAGCTTTTCATAACACACACACACACACACAAAATACTTACTTCGCATCCTTTACGTTGATATCCAAATCAGCTATATTAGGGGAACATAATTTATCTGCTCACTTCGAAAGTAAAAGTTTTTTTTCAAGGAAACATGACATAATTATAAGTATTATGAATAAATTTTCAAGGAAAGGAATTTCATCTTCTGAACATATGTAATTGTTCTATAATGCAGCTTAAAGTCACTCTATTCAACAATTTTGTTTTCTCTAACATACTCGATACCAATATGTAATCGGTTGCTTTGGTTTTCGTAGTCAATGTCATTCTATCATTAAGACAACATACATTACAGTGTATTTTTTTTTATCACGTGAGGTACGCTAAATCTAAAACTTAACATTTCTATCTAATTTTTTCATTTTTTTATTGTAAGTTAGTATAAGTCCTTAAGTTTCTTGGTACCTTTAAAGAAAGGGAAGTAGATAAGTGTTTGTGGGAAGATGATCTAATGCTCATTGAGTTCACGAGCCTGTTACAAAGCTTATACATATAACACTAAATCGAAAACATTATATGTTTGTGGGAAGATGATTCGATGTTGCTTGATTTTTAAATTATATCAAGGATAAATTGCACAAAAAACACCAAATTTTTACAAAAAATTGATCTTGACACTGTATTTTTTAATTAAGTCATTACGTATTATTTTTTTCAATACTGACATTCAGAATATGATGTCATCAAAAGCGTCACGTCATCATGTCAAGTCAGCGTCACGTCATCGAAAACCAAAACATTACCATGTTACGTCAGCGGATAACCGGGTTGACATTGAATAGTCAACATTGAAAGAAATTGAAAAATATAGTGTCAAAATCGAATTTTTGTATAAGCTTAATGCTGAAAAATAACACCGTAATAAAACAATTTTTTATAAAAACTTAATGCATTTTGTACAATTTGTCTTTATTCTAAACCAATTTGATCCTATCCTTGCCCTTGCAGGGATTGTCATAAAATCGAAATTAGTTTTGTTTTAATTCAGTTTATATGCGATCATAATCCTTGCCCTTGTGGGGATTGCTCACAGATATTATATAAAAACAGGTTTCGTGGGCATATACATATGTGAAATATTTACAGATATATCCTTTATAATATAAATGCACATGTTGTAGCAATTATTTTATGAATATTTTTTCTTATGCCATACATGCAACAATTCTGGAAAAAACATAGTTTAAAACAAAACCGTATATTAAAATTGCATAATATATTGTTGCGAAATTGTAACATAATCTTTTGATATTGTATTATATATGTTTATGATTCGTATTAGTAATTAAAATAACCCGTATAAAAATAATGTGACACAGGCATGGAGCAATGGGAGGTTTTATAATGTGAAGCATAGAGTTTGTTCGTTGGAACCCAAAACTCGTTACTCAATAGTTTTATCTGTGTTAGGACCAAAAGGCAAAGTGGAAGTTCCGCCAGGACTACTGGACTCAAAACACCCTCGTCTTTATATTCCCTTCGATTTAAAAGAGTACATGGATGTTCGATATTCCACAAAATTACACACTGGCGGTGCCGTTGATCTCTTTAGCACCAAAATGGAATGAAAAACAGCAGTAAAATATTTTTCAATGATAAAAGTTATATGTATGTTGCTGGTTATCTGAATCACGTTATATGTATTACTGCCCAAGTTTATATGTTCAATTTACCTTTTTTATCAATAAACAAGCTTGAGTCTATATTGATATATTATGATTATAGTGTACTTGATTTTCTTTCCTTTGCCATATCACATTAAAAAAATCTTATAACAACATTTTTAAAATGAGAATAGACGTATATTTGGATATGGACACTCTGGTCGAAGTATGAAGCATGTGCTTTCCGGTAAAAGGTTTAAAATGAGAAGATACGTATATTTCGATATGGAATCAGACTCTTCCTTTGAGGGATCCTTTCCTTCCCCTCTTAACGAGCTTAAAGGATGTTATAATGTTATTTTGTTGTCTGAGTTAACTCAAGAGCTGGTGTGTTGAGTTAAACAGTAGTGGATTTACCTACTAATGCCTAGAAGGAGCTACCAAGTACCAATGCATCTACTAATGCGTGTTTAGGTAGTAGTACCATGTGAGGTCAGTAGTTGGTACCTTAGAGATTGATGAGATCATCTACCAACTGATAAGAACCATTATGATACTTAGAGCTATTACTTGCTTACAAATAGAAGTGAGTGAAATTAACAGAATAATGGCTTAATAGTTGAGTAGTTGTAATTTCTTATTGGAGAGATTTTGATGATGCTTATCCTTTTAATAATAGAATTGTTTGATCTTCAACAAGTGATAACATAGCCTAATTAGGTTTGGATTTCGAAGAAGAATTGGGGGCAAAACAAGGATGATATCAACGGGATATGATTTGAAAATTTGATAGAGTGACTGACGTCAATCTATGGCAAGTCAAGATACGAGTGTAGGGATTTTTGTAGGTTAAAGGTTACAAATTGTCTTTCCTTTGGCCCATGCGACACGCATAAATGCACCTAGCAGTGGCTATAAACGGTAGACGTAATGTTTGCAAAGTGGTGTGTTTTAGGTGCACTTTGAACGTTTGCATAATTGCAATGTCGGGTCGACCCGTCATGGAGTCTATCCATCAATTCACAGTATGGTGAACTGATGGCTAGGTTTCACCGGGTCTTCGCCTCTGCCACATGTCACCTCTTGATTGCGCCCATCATGAACTCTATCTATGATTTTCTTTATAATGCTAGAGTACTAGTAGTATAGAAGTATGACTCATCTACCCTCTCCATGTCTCAAGAAATAAGCAAATGGGTAGTTTCTAAGTTCCATTGATTACTTTATTTACTTTTTCTTTCGCATAAACATTTCGATTTTTTTGCTCCATCATTGTTGGAATCAACAAGTTTTCGCATTGAATCATCTACGGGTTTTGTGTCTGATGCTTACAACAAATAAGCAACTCACAAAGTTTTAATGATATGATTCCCGATCCGTGCAGATTCTGATCGTTGAGGAGAGCATCAACGAGATAGGTTTTAAATATCGACGCATTATTAACTCTTATCAAATAGATTGGGGAGTCTGCTTTTACCCTTCTTAATTAAATTAATCGCGAACGATCAATGTAGTTTTTGGTTAAAACTAGTTTGCCATTTGTTATAGTTAATAATAAAAATGTTTTATTAATTATTACTATAAAATAATAACTAATTCACTTTCTGAGATTAATTATCCACTATAACTAAAATATTTAACAGTTGCAAATGGATTTATTTAGATTGAATATAACGTAAGTTGTCTTCTGCAACTAACATCTAATGCAAACTATTGAGTTTTGTGGCTGAAATCATCCAGACACAAAGAAGGATCGAACTGCATAAAATAACGACGCTATCTATAGCTTCGTGACGCTATAAGGATAACGGCACTATCCTTAAAGATAGCGTCGCTAACTAGTGTTAACAGGCCCTTAATAACTCTATTTTGGACTAACCTTTTTGAGTAAACTTTATTTGGATGTGTATGGATGAATGATTTCTTATCAGGGGTGTTGTTACACAGTGAAACCAATTAGGCAGGAGCTGGTACGAGAAGCTCGAGGATTATACATACCGATCCGACCCTAGGTGAGTAATTGCTTGGTGCTTATTGTTATGAGTTGACTTGCAGATGAGTAGCCTATTGTTGTTAAAGTGGAGTTTCATGAATTATCACAGAGTTATTTGATTGAGTATGAAGTAACAGAGCTTCTGAGTTTTGATGATAGCTGAGTTATAGTGTGGTCGATCACACTGAGAGTCTCATACATCTAATTAAGTATGAGTTATATGAGATTGAGAGTGTGTAGTTGAGTACACACTATACTGAGTTAATGCGATGATTGCATAACCATTTGTTAAGAATGAGTCTTCTTGAGATATCGGGTGCTACAACCCGACCAATCAGCGATTACTCACCAAGCTCGTGTACCTCATAGTTGTTGATGTTTGTATTGCAGGTACTAGTGGCGGTGATTGAGGGAAGCGGGCTATGGAGAGATAGTCGAGGATGGACCTGGACCTACTTTTACCACATATTATGGATTGTACTTTTGTTTGACCCGGTTTCGGGAGACATGTAGTTGACTTATGTTGCAGATAGACTTGTACTTAGCCTATGCTTTTGATGAACTACTTGTATAACTTGTTACTCACTTTGGGTTGGCTTTGTGGTTGTTTTTGTTAATATCATGGTGTAACTTAAGTGTGAGAAACCGGGAATTACAATAATTAATAGATTTATATTTATATATATATATATATATATATATATATATATATATATATATATATATATATATATATATATATATATAAGTAAATTAATTATTTTATTCATTTATTTTTTATCAAAATTAAAATGTTGTATTTTATAACTTCAAGAAGTAATGTTTTTTAAATTATAAAGAAAGCTCAAACAAAAGATTAAGGGGGTGTTTGGGATTGCTTATTTGATGTGTTTATTGACTTATTGCGGTTTGACAATGGTAATAAGCAATTGTAAGTGTTTGGGTAAGAAGATTTTATAAGCATTTATTGTCTTAAATAAATAGTTTTTAATAAGTTACTTTTTCATTACTTATTGACTTATTTAAGAAGTGTTTGATAAGTTATTTCTTTATTACACACATAAGTACCATTTGTCAAACACTAAAAACCAACTTATTGACTTATTACGTTTTGATATCGGATAATTTAAAACCTTAACACTTTTAATAAAAACATAAGTTGTTTTAGATAAACAATCTCAAACACCCCCTAAAATAAATAAACTAGTTAATCCACTAAATACTATTATCTATTTTTTTTTAATTTCAAAGTTAAATCGAAAAATAATAGAATTCTAGAATAATAGAATTCAAGATAAATGATCTATGGGTATAACAAAATTTCATATTAAAAAATTGATCTCATCATTTTGTTGTGTCTATATATTGGCACTGTACCGAATATCCTTGCATCCACAAATAGAAGGATTTTCCATTGGAAACATAAATACCGTTTTGAGAGAAATGGAGAGGAATGGAGTGCCGCTAATTGATATGCAAAAGGTTGAGGGATTGGGTGAGGAATTAGTGAAGGCATGTGAGGAATGGGGTTGTTTCAGGATGATCAACCATGGTCTACGGGCGGAGCTCATGGCGGAGATGAAGGTGGTGGCCGCCTCGCTCCTAGATCTTCCTGATGAGATCAAGAGGAAGACACTTAGGGGGTGTTTGTTTTTTCCCAAAAAGTCTTTTTCCTCTAAAACATCTGCGAGAGGGTAGACGTTTTTTAAAAAGACCGTTTGTTTTCTAGAAGACAAAAGATCTAAAAAAGACTTTTTCACATCTTTTTCAAAAAGACAAATTTTTTAGCTTTTCAAACCTCTTTTCGAAAATTTTCAAATATACTTCACCTCATCCCATTCTAACCCCAACCCACCCCACCCTACACACCCCTACCCCCACGCCTGCCCACCCACCCCTACCCCCACCCCCACCCCTACCCCCACCCTCACCCACCCCACCCTTACCCATACCACCAACCCCCACCCACCACTACCTACCCACCCCACTCCCATCCCACCCGGGTTTATTTTAACTAAAATTGATGTTAGAATGAATGATTTCGAAAAGACATTAAAAACAAACAATTTTTTTTTATGAAGAGCGAAGACATAGAAAAAGACTTTTGGTCCACATCTTCTTCCGCAGACATGGAAAAAGACAAAAGAGATTTTACCTCTCCAAAAACAAACACCACCTTAGTGCCGAAAATTACAAAGGCTATACGGAACGGAATGTCGTAACTTCATTTTTCGAGGCTTTAAGTATCGATGACATTTCTTCACACGATGAGTTCTGTGATCGCCTTAGTGCCTCCGTTCATCAAAGGTATCTTTCTTCTTAGCCGCCGGCCTAAATGATTATATGTAATATGATTTCTTCCGAAACCAGAATTTCGAAGAGAAAATTAGAGGCAAAATAGCTATTCGCACTTTGACGACCTCGGATATTTGATTGCTTGTTGTAGGGAGATTATATACAAGTATATAAAAGCTATTCATGGTCTGGCCGGACTTCTTGGCCGGAAGTTGATGGAAGGCGTTGGTTTAGCCGGAGATTTATTCGAGGGATGGGATTGCCAATTAAGAATGAACAAGTTCCTCTTCCGCCCAGAAAACATAGGATTAACCGGACTTCTCATGCACGCCGACCCTACTTTTTTGACCATTATACAAGATGACGAAAACGTAAATGGCCTGCAGGTGGTTGATAAATACTCCGGCGAGATTATTGCTATTGACCCTGTTCCCGGCACACTAGTTGTCAATGTCGGAGATATTGCCAAGGTAATAACACAATTATGATACTTAACAGTATGATTTAAAATAGAGTCCACCTGAAATATTTGTTAAGACTTTAACCAAAGCTAAAATTTTGTTTCTTCTTATGAAACATTATATTTTGTTTAGTTTTTTTTAAAGAATTTGCAATGCGTTTTAAATTTTTGGCTTGAATAGGCCAACTTCATTTACGTGTATTTTATCTTCTATTAAAGATACATGACAAATGAGTCCGCTATTCAAAAACTAAACGGAATCATACTATGCGTGGCACTTTCAATCTTCCAAACTAATATTTCCAACTCGATTCATACAAACGCCTTATACCAAAAGAAACTAAAAGTTTTTTAAAAAAACCGATTTTGGTATAAGGTTATTTTTTTGTTAAGATATTAAATTTTCATAAAAGTTTGATTTTGTCATTACATTTACAATATTTTTAGTGTTGGCCATTTATGCTGTTGTGACATAGTGACGTATTAGTATTTGATGACGTAGTGTTGACATGACATAATGACGTGTAACTTTTTGGTAACAACGCTTTCTAGGTGTTAAAATAAAAAAAATAAATAACGTAGTGACTTAATTAAAAAGAAAAACAAAGTGTCAAAATCGAGGTTTTGTAAAAACTTAGTGTTTTTTGTGCAATTTGTCTTTATTATAATTTAAATATATATATATATATATGTGACACTAAATCGGAACCCTCATGTGTTCATCTTTAAAATCGAAACACTAATGTCAGTTTTCTATATGTGAGATGATTCATGCAAGCTTTTCTAAACACACACACACATACGAATAAAATACTTACTTCACATCCTTTAAGTTGATATCCAAACTAGCTATATTAAGGTAGGGGAAACATAGTTCATATGCTCACTTCGAAAGCAAATAGTTTTTTAAGGAAACATGCCATAAGTATTACTAATACGAATAGATTTTCAAGGAAAGAAAATTCATCTTGGATATATATGCAAGTGTTGTATAATACAATTTAAAGTCATTCTACTCAAAAGTTTTGTTTTCTAGTCAAAGTCATTCTATCATTTAGACAACATACATTGCAAATGTATTTTTTTTTATCACGTGGGGGTATGCTAAAACTAAAACTTAATATTTCTATCTAATTCTAATTTTTTTATCGTAAGTTCATTGAGTTTCTTTGGCACCTTCAAAGAAATGGAAGTAGACAAGTGTTTATGGGAAGACGATTCAATGCTCATTGAGTTCATGAGCCAGTCATTAAGCTCATACATATAATACTAAATAAAGAACATGATATGTTGGTGGGACAAAGATTCGGTGTTGCTTGATTTTTAAATTATACCAAGGAACAATTATACAAAAGATACTAAGTTTTTACAAAAAGTTGATTTTTCATATTGTATTATATAATTAAGTCACTATAGTTTTTTTCAATGTTGGCAATCAAAATATGATGTCACCAAAAGTGTCACGTCATCATGTCATATCAATGTCACGTCATCTAAGACTGAATGTCAGAATGTCACGTCAATTGACAACTGGATTGATTTGTTAAATTATCAACATAAAAACAAATTGGAAAAATATACTATCAAAATCGATTTTTTTTTGTAAATCTTCATGTTTTGATTAAAAGTAATAATAAAATCTTGTCAAAAACGAACTTTTGTGAAAACTTAATGTATTTTATGCAATTTACCTTATTTCTAAATCAAAACAAATTTTGATCCAAACTGCCCTAAGAATTAATGGAATGCATTTTATCACCCCTTAACTTGACGAGATTGTCATAAAATTGAAATTAGTTTTTCTTTATTTTAGTTTATATGCAATCATAATCCTTGCCCTTATGAGGATTGCTCACAGATATTATATTAAAACACGTTCCATGCGTATGTGGAACAATTACAAATATATTCCTTTATAATATATACTCACATGTTGAAGACTTTATTTTGTGAATATTCTTTCTTTTGCCACTAAATTCAACAATTCTACAAAATATAAAATACATATTTAAAATAACATCGTATATTAAAATTCCATAATATATTGTTGTGAAATTATATCATAATCTTTTGATATTATATAAAGTTTATGATTTGTTTTTGTAATTAAAATAACCGTTACAAAATTAATGTGACACAGGCATGGAGCAATGGGATATTTTATAATGTGAAGCATAGAGTTTGTTCGTTAGAACCCAAAACTCGGTACTCAATAGTTTTATCTGTGTTAGCACCAAAAGGAAAGGTGGAAGTTCCATCGGAACTACTGGACTCAAAACACCCTCGTCGTTATGTTCCTTTCGATTTAAAAGAGTACATGGATGTTCGATATTCCACAGAGTCACACACTGGCGGTGCCGTTGATCTATTTAGGACCACAATGAAATGAAAAATATCAGTAAAATATTTCTCAATGATAAAAGTTATATGAAATGTTGTTGGTAATCTCAATCACGTTATATGCATTTTTGCCCAAGTTTATATGTTTAATTTACCTTTCTTTAATCAATAAAGAAGCTTGACTCTTTATTGATATATTTATGATATAATGTACTTGATTTTCTCTCCTTTGCCATATTACTTAAAAAATTCACAACGAATAAACTTTTACATTAAAAATGTATTCTAGGTATTTGCTTCATAGTTGGAGGGTTTTGTTCACTTATTCTAATTCTTATAATAACATTTTATTTCAAGTCATTTCAAGAAATTTCGTAAATGGACCTTTAAAACAGAGGCTAATAAATCCAGAAGCTTCAAGAAAAGGGATGATGATATAATCGGTAGTCCCAATCGCCATATCCACATAAAACCTTACGGTAGTGAATGCTAATGGGGTCATGGTCAACTTGACCATTTGAGGAAAACATGCTCTCCGTTTATTCGGACTTGAAATTGAAGAAATTGGTCCTCCCAATAAGAGGAAAGTCAAATATGTGACAAAATTTATTTTGAAGCATGTTGGACACTTTGCTCGAAGAATGAAGCATGTGCTTTCTGGTAAAGGGTTTAAAATGAGAAGAGACGTTTACTTTGATATGGAATTAGACTTTTCGTTTGAGGGGTCCTTTCTGTTAGGAATCGGACAGGGTACACGCAGCGGAAACACACTATCACACACACACAAACTCACGAAATAAAGCAAAAGATAACACAAAGATTTTTACGTGGTTCGGATTCGGTGCAAATCCTACGTCCACGGGCTGCAACTGAGTTTTCTTATATTCACTCTATGAAGATTACAATTATAATTGTTTGCTGCGATTAACAAACGAAGAAAACAATCATATTTATAGGATTTTAGAGCCGTATAATGCCGTTCCCTTTTTGCTTTCTTCACATGTTAGTTTGAATATGAAAATAGGTGGTAGGCTCCTTTTCACCAAACACGGCCCATCAATTCAATTGCAAATTGAATTGTAAACTAATTTACAATTATGGTCCTTGAGCTATAAACAATGTGACAAATTGTTCATGGTTCCACCAAACCCAACACTTTCCTTCCCCTCTTAACGAGCTTAAAGGATGTTATAACATTATTCTATTTTTGAGTTAACTTAAAAGCTAGTATGTTGACTTAAACAATACTGGATTTAGCTACTGATGCCTAGATGGAGCTACCAATGCCGCTACTAATGAGTGTTTAGGTAGTAGTACCATGTGAGGTCGGTAGTTGGTGCCAAAGAGATCGATGAGATCATCTACTGGAAGATAAGAATGGGTATGATAGAGCTATTACTTTCTTATAAATAGAAGCGAGTGAAATTGACCGAATAATGGCTTAATAATTGCGTAGTTGTAATTTCATATAAGAGAGACTTTGTAAAGTTTTGCAAAATTGAGTGCGTTAATTCAATTGAAGAAAACATACAACATGCTCATAAAACATCGCATGTATTGTTTTTATGTTTTTTTTTAGAATGCCAAACTCACAGGGCCGGTCCAACCCAATTTGCGTCTCGGGCAAAAGTAAAAAATTATGCCCTTAAAAACCTAAAGAGTGAAATAGAAAAAATGTCACTAGCTAGACTTGAACCCATATCATCTAGAAAAGGTCAAGTAATGTAACACCATGATTGCTTTTGGTAAGTGTTTTCATATTAATCTTAGTATAATTAAGATTAGATATGATGTCATGGGTGTTTGGATGGTTAGAATGCCTTTTAGATGGATCCTTGAAAAGTGCCAAAATGGAGCTACACGGGTCGTATAGAAAGACTTTGGAAACTGTTTGAGGCTGTTTTTGACCAACACAGGTCCTGTGGAGTCACACGGGTCATGTAAGAAGTGATCAGAGGCAAGTAGTGGCTTCACACGGGTCGCACAAAACAGCACGGCTCGTGCAGCGAACATTAGCGGTGCTAATGAGAATATTAGCGGCGCTAATGTTGTAGATGCCCTTTTTAAATATCAGTTTTTGGGTCATTTGGGGAAGAACCCTATTCGGCCGGCCCTGCTCACATATACTTCTAATTCTAGGGTGAATCTAACCATTTATCGGTTAACAGATCCTTAACCTATCGACTGACAACTTTTTAAGACATCCAATACCACTAGGTCACAAGCACTTTTGTATGTATATTGTTTTTGACTAGCAACAAGACTAGTATGGTGGTTTCACATGTATATTGTTAGTTACTATGCTAGTTCTCCTCAATACTTTGATACTCGCACATACATATGCCTAGTTGCGGTTAGTGTGCTTTATGGAAATTAGTTCAGTAATGGAATAAGTCCTTGTGCTAAACGCCAGGAAACAGGTTATATAGCATGTCTCGTTTATCGTTGATAGATGTCACCACAAGTACTTTATATTCATGTGTACATTGAAGGACACATCATCATTGCATGTTATATGTTTTTACACAAAACACCCAATTTCAATAATTCATTCGACTTACGTATGTATTTATATAGGTGTATAACCAGTGCATAGTACCACTTTAAACTTGATGCAACAATACTAAAAAAACCATCATTTATTTGAAGGTGTCGGAAAATAGCAGAAGGCTTTTATGGTGTTTCCACCATAACCATGCTTTTAGCATAGCTTTACGTCAGGCGTTACAATCAATATATATACTTACATTAATGCACAATATTGTGAAAAAAAGAAAAAAAATATATATATAATGGACAAAGACGAGACAAAGAATCGGCACCCCACAAATACAATTTAAAGGGAACTAACATTATTTTTGACTGACATCTCAACAACCACCACCACCATCCGCCATGATGGTGGAAGCGACAGCTGCTGCCGCTACGTTCTTCTCTCTATTGGCCTTCATGCCATCCCCGTTTTCTATGTCACGGTTAGTTTGGCCTCTACACAAAACCACAGTTCCCCTGTGGTGTCTCTTTCGCTGGTGGCTGCTGCCTTCATGGTTTTCGTGTTTATAGCAGAGGGTGATCAGCACCGTGAGAGCTGATGCAAGAAATATGAAAGCAATCGTCGCGATGGCGGTCGCCTCCATCTTCCCAAGAGACTTTAATTAGTGCACCTAGCGTAAGACGATCATAAATCCTCAAGTTGTTGACTGTCCTGCTTTATATTAATACAATAAAATCAATTATTGTTTAGCCTGCGGATATGAAACCAGCCATTTAAAAATTTTGATGCCGGCCTGACTGAACTAATCGCGTAATTACATAACTATTTAAAAATTCAAGGTAGATGCCTTTTTGTGATCATTAACATGTAAAATAAATATAAAATATCATAATTATGGATTAATATATATGCAATTTGTTTAGATGTTTTGCAACGTGGTTCTGGTATTTTGTAAACGTGTTAATTATATTATTTATGAATGATTTGGATAAGATAAACTTTAGTTGAAAAATAGACGAGTTAAATCAGTTGAACGGGTAGAAAATTACCATAATGAATCTTTAATGCATAAAACTTTTACATTACATAACTAGTTGTGAGACCCGTGTATTACACGGGTTGATTAAAAGAAAATGTTAAATAAAAACATCTAAACATCAAGCATTGTACTAACTTAAAGTAAATAGCATACTATCTTAAAAATAAACAAAAACACACAAAATTGAGAATATAGAAATGTAATAAAAATACATAAAAGTAGAATGCTATAATACACAAATAAACTGAAGTACATTGTTATATCTTGCAATTAGTGCTTAAAAAATCTCGATTTACCATTGGGAAAATACAAAAATACTAACATATATTCACAATTGCAATTTGATTTTTGAAATCGTAAGACGAAATTTGGGGTTAAACATTTAATTGACAGTTTCGTATTAATAAAAGCGTAATTAGGGGAGATAGAATTGTAACGGCCAATTGTAACGGATCATTAAGGAGTAGTAATGAGCAAAGTATTTTATTTTTTTAAGAAATTCAAAATCATGAGAAAATGACATGTGGCCAAATAAATGTGTTGATGACATGTGGTTTTGAATTACTTATTTATTAGGATAGTATGTATTAAAATTAAATTATTATAATGATAATATATTTTTGTAATCATATTAAACATATTAATTTATAGCAAATAGCAAAAAGCCACTATACTTTACATAACTATTCATTTTGGCCAACTTTTGTTTTCTCGCTAAGGACATCCACTTCTCTTTTTTTCCTTGATTACACCCTATTACACTACAAGAATGACTGTTTTAGCGGCGACAAATGCCGCACCTAATACCTCAAAAAGCCAGTCTCCTAAAAGCTTTAGTGGCGACATGTCGCCCCTAAAGGTGTCGCTGCTACTGTTTCGTTGCTAATGTTTAAGTGTCACCTCTAAAAGTGCCGCCTCTAGAGATGCTGCCGCTAATGCGTCCCTATCACCCCTAAAGCTGTCGCCACTAAAGATTTCGTCACAATTAAGTATTCTGTCGCTAAAAGTTTCGTTGCTAATACTTGTCGCCACTATTAACGGTGTCGTCCCTAATAGTTGTCTTCCTTTTTATTTATTTACCTTAATTTCATTAAATTCTTAATAGATAAGATCTTAATCCATTTAGCCATTCCAGAAAATGAAGAAATTTAAAGAACATCCACAAATAGTTATATTATCCAACAAAAGAACACAATTCATAACATGTCTCAAAATACTAAATAAAAAATTAACTACTCGTCATTATCCAAAAAAACTACTCGTCATTACCACCATATTCATCATCATTATTGTTATCATCATCTTCTTCTTGCAACTGTCGCATGACTATGCAACTTTCTTTTCCACTATAGGATGAAACTTTCTTTCAATGGCTAGGATTAAACAAAGCGACGAAGTCCGGATCAGGTTATTAGGGGCGACACCAAACTCGCCAAGGCTGGTGTCGCCCCTAATGCCTCTAATTCTTGTAGTGTTATATGGTTTGGTATTGTTTTAAACTCACATTATACAGATTTATCTTTGATCAACGCCTGTACACAATATACAAAAACAAAAAATAGTTTAGGGTTTTTACCAACAACTAATGAGGTTCTTCCTCTACTTCAATATAATCGAACGGTAACATGGAGCATCAATTTTTCCTCGATGAAGATCTTGAAACAAAGACACCTGAATAGATATTGAGCATGAGGTCATTATTGGACCATCAAAGGTGACACACGATCCTTTGTTATACGAAGTTGTAATTTCAAAGTCATACTAGTGAAGTAGGTAATGTGGATGATGAGATACACAATCTAATGATAACATATATAATGAAAGAAACATCGACAAAGAAGATAGTTGAGTGGTGTAAGTATTTTGGTCCATGACCCAAGTATATAACCGAAGAAAATGAGACCTCATTTAAGTGCATTGTATTCTCTAATCAATGAATTGAAGTTTGGTTTTATGAACTATACAATTGCTAATAAAAGCATGTCAAGGTATGTCAAATCAAATGCAAATAAGCTTTGAGTTAGACATGGCCTTAAAAGTCAAAGCAATGAATGGCCATTTTAAATTTAGGGTTATGGGTGGGTAATGAATAATCATTGTCAGATTAGAGTCCTCTATAAGAACACAACTGCTTTAAGAACTTCAATTTGGGTTCATTCGCCAATTCAACATCGATTGACATACAATTCCTTATAGAGATATTAAAAATTCTGATTTGACGTTGAAAGATAAAATGTAAGATATGCAAAAGAAGTTATTATCTAAAGTGTCACTTAGGCAATGACATAGGGAAAAGATAAATGTAGTTGTCTTTATTAGTGGCAAGTTGACTGATCAATTACGATGGAATTTTAGATTATGTAGTTAACATATTGTCCAATCCAGTATAAACTATTAAAGAATGGTTTATTCAATTTAGATGGTAAGATTGATTTCCATAGGTTTTATGTGTGTTTCATGCCTTCAAAAGAATATTGGAGCAGGAGTTGAAAGAAGGTAGTAGGACTCGATGGTTGTTTCCTTAATGGTCAATACAAAAAGGGATTAGTAATAACCATTTTCAATGATGGGAACAAACAAGTGTATCCAATTTCATGGGACATTGTTAACACATAGAATAAAGTTAACTAGATGTGGTTTCTTGAGTTTTTTAAAAGCAACCATGGATTATAGGATTGTAGGGGCATGCCATAATTTCATATGTAAATAAGGTATGATCTTTTTTTGATTTTGTCAATAACACTTGGTACGTAAGCTTGCTAATACTTATTTAGTTTATGAGGTTACTAACATTTGTCTTATAAACCTCCTATTTTGATTTAGGGGTTAGTTAAAGAAGCAAATAAGTTGTGTTATATGTTGAGTACATGTAATGTGTATAACGTATATATGTAAACTCTAAAAAGATATATATTAGATTACAATACCAAAAACATGTTTTAGTTATTTGTAATGGCTATGACTAAACTTGATTTCATGGAAAATATGAAAGAAATATATCCAATACATTGTAAAGCTCACGATTACATAATTTAAAGGACTATAACACTTGGTCTATCGATTACTTTGAAATATGGAGCGCCTATTAATCATTAAAAAATGGGACTATCATAATATATGCTTTAATATAAGTATTGTTTAAACAAGGAAAACATCATGCATACCATGCTAGATGTTATAAATATCTACATGATGGATAGATTCTCTAAAGGGTTACCAAAGATCAAGTCTAGATGAATGAGATACATCACAAAACCTCAGAAAGTTAAAAGAATTAAGAAAAGGCCATGAGATACACAATGTTTTTCTTACACAAGCCTATTTTTTGTTTAATATATATATATATATATATATATATATATATATATATATATATATATATATATATATATATATATATATATATATATATATATATATATATATATATATATATATAAAACTTAATTGTTGTTTACATATGACTAAATATAATAGTGGTCCTTGTTATGATTGTCTTCGACTGTTGTTGCTACTTAGCTAGTGATTTAATAGTATCTGAAGTTAGAAATAGATACACCACATTTAAAACAAATTCGCTATCAAACTAAACTAAACACACTCAAACCATGCTTTGTTTATGACAACGGTTTAGTGATTGGATAGGCTAAAAGCCATAGGCGATGTAACTCTATCAACTGTGATGCCTCTTTTTTGATAAGATCATGGACCCTGACTACAAACTAGAGATGTTAGTTTAGAAGTTTACATCAATGTAACCCTTTACACTGAGATCTTTCATACCTCTGTAAACCAAGAACATGTATTTTTCCTCCACAGATACTTGAGAATGTTCTTGATAGCCATCCAATAGGATTATTCTGATAATTACTCTTCATGTTCAAGGCACACGAGACATAGGACCTTGTACACATTATGGTATACATAATCTATCCCACAACCGAAGCATAAGGAACTTGACTCACTCTTTCTAGATCATCACTGGAACTATGATACTAAGCTATGATCAATGACATACCATGCTGTGCAGGGGCGAACCCTTTCTTAGAGTCTTGCATCTTGAATTTCTTAAAGAATATATGTATATATGTAGTCTGGCTCAATCCAATGATCTGTCTAGATCTATTTCTATAGATCGTTACACTTAGTATGTATAATGCTTCTCACAAGTTTTTCATAGAAAAACGATCCCCAACCTAAGTTTTTACACTTTTCAAAGTTAGGACATCAATTACATCATGTCTTATTAGTAGTTAGTCATCAACATACAATACAAGGAAGATAACAGCACTCCCACTAGCTCTAACATACACACATGGTTCATCTTCACTCCTTGAAAAAACAAACTCTTTGATTATCTCACCAAAGCAAAGATTCCAACTACGAGATGCTTGTTTAGGTCTATATATATATATATATATATATATATATATATATATATATATATATATATATATATATATATATATATATATATATATATATATATATATATATGTATGTATGTATGTATGTATATATATATATATATATATATATATATATATATATATATATAGTTTCCATGCTTACACGCTCTATTTGGATATTTAGACTACACAAAACTCTCTGGTTATGCCATATTCATATCCTCTATAACATTTCCATTAAGGAAAGCAGTTTTTACTTCCATTTGTGATATTTCATAATCATGAATGCTGCTATGGAAAATAATATCCTAATAGATTTGATCATAGCCACTAGTAAGATTGAAGGTTTCCTCATAATCAGTTCTTTGAGTTTGAGTATAACCTTCTGATACTAGTCGGGATTTGTACGTGTGTACATTTCCATCAATGTCTGAGGAAGTCGTTAATCTATGTGCACCAAATATAATTAACCATCTAGCTCCATCTACAAATGAAAACATTGAAATGGTATGAGACCATAATTAATTAATGTTTCCTCGAAAATTAATGGACAACCACCCGTTGATCTCTTAAGAAGGCATAAAATAATATTGAAACACCCTCGCTTAAGGATTTTCATAAAACATCATTTTAACGTATGGTTTATCATCATTATCCCATAAAATCATCCTTTATTGAAAACTCTAGTTTCAACATCTTCAAATAAGTCATTTTATTTCAAAATCATTTTTAAACACATGGGGTTCAATGGGAAATAATTTAGGTTTAAGTTGCGGAAAACATCGTTTGGTCCCATTTTAGATAAAACACTTCACTTTATAAAATAGCGAGGTAGTAACAATTCAAATATCATTACACAGCTCAAATGATACCATACAAACCGTGGCCTTCTAAACATCCAGCTCTTCTAAGTCATGCAAACTCCTCAACCTGAGTACACATTAAAATAAGTTAGGCAATTGAAATGCCTAGTGAGTTTACCCGAGGTTGACCCATTTCGAGTGAGTAGTAAACTACCATACTCGGGACAAACCCCCAAAAATAGCTTTAACAAACACTTCAAAAGTTATTTAAAACATCATAAAGGTTTACTCAAAAAAGATAGTTATGATATGCAAATGCAATGCATGATGCAACTATCCCAACCCACGTCCATCTCATATAAGTCCAGCTCACCCCAATAACACCTACCTAAGTTCACAAATGACACGCACAAAGCATGTCACTTGATCCCCGTATAGGTTAAACTAGAACTAGTGGCCATCACACTAGCCCCATGAGGGTTAGCAACTCCCTCATGTGGTTCCCTATTGTCGGGAACGGTTTTCCCTAAATCCAGGACAAACATCTCATTTTGGTATTTTGCCCATGATTTCCCTAAATCCGGGACAATCATGATTTCCCTAAATCCGGGACAACCATCTCATCTTTGTCATAAGGTTCACTTGGTCAATCCCATCCTGTATGCAATGCAATGCACAAATAGGATGCTCAAAACATCTTTCAAAACATCATCATAATCTTTATTTGAAAACATCTTTAGAAACTCATTTTCATGCAATGCACAAGTAGTAATCATATAACACATTGCACATAATATCATGCATAAAAAGTATTTGATAACACACACAAAAGATAATAGTTGGGATGTGTACTCCCAGTAAACTCAACCAAGGTCAACTGACGAGTCAACATTAACTCCACACACGGTTTGATGCATTTGGAGGCGCTCCTAGACATCATCTCATCCATCCAATCATCTTAGTTGAGTGTTAGCTCAAGTCTTTAGTCTCACCTCTAAGTCACTACAACATATCTCCTTCCTACAATACAATAACGGAAGATATCATACTCGTTTCATCTAAAAGTCACACTATAATTACTTCTTTAGAACCAAGTGTTGAGAATATTTGTGATGAAGTGCCAATGCATCCGAAGTCCTCCTGCTGATAACCTCGAAGTAATAAACAAAAAGAAGAACCCCGAAGTTTGAAGATTCCGAAGTATATTACATGGAGGATCCGAAGACTTCACAACTGTCAAAATTTTGTATACACGCGTATGGTACAATACGTGCTGCATGAATCTTGTATCCTATTGGTTCGTACACTGATAGGATATTCTTTGTAACAAACAATGTACTATGCGTATCACTGATCTAGTATAAATATCAGTGATACCATACCGTGTCGAGTGTGAGTGGTCATCATCCCAATTGTAAAACCCTAATAGTGAAATACAAGCATTCGACACATGTTATCCAATTACTGTTGAGTTCTTTAATGTTTATTCTTATATTGAATTGTGTGTGTTGCCGATCCTTTTGATTAATATTGTTAAACACTTTGTTATTCCATCTCTTGATTATATTCAACACCCAACAAGTGGTATCAGAGCAGTTCTATATATTCCATATAATCACTATATATTCCATCTCTTGATTATATTCCATCTCTTAATATTGTTAAACACTTTGTTATTCCATCTCTTGATTATATTCCATTAAAGCTCATTTTTCTTATTACAGTTCTAGATCTAGCTTGTTTCCTAGATCTAGGTTTCCGCAACTGTAATCAACCTTCTTTGATAAGTTTTTCTAAAAAGATCCAGTTGAAAAATCAATCGAAATGGCTGACTCTACAACAACTTACGCAAACATGCTCAACTATGCAAATCTCATTGGTTCTGCAACTAAAGCCCCTGTTCTAGTAACTTCTTACTATGACTACTGGGCTGGAAGAATGAAAGACTATCTAATAGGTCTTGACAAGGATATTTGGAGATCTGTGACTGATGGTCCTCATACAGACATTGCTGGTCGCTTTGTAGTCCCCGATGGAGAAGAGGATGTGGTTCTTAATGCAACAGATATGAAGAAACTCGAAAATGACGAAAGGGCCATGCGCGAGTTACGAAGCGGATTGGGTCCCGACGTTAGTCATCATATAGCCAATGCGAAGTCTACCAAAGAAATGTCGGATAATCTCGCACTTCGTTTTGGAGGACATAAGATTCTTCACACCAGCAAGGTTCAAGAAATTCTTGGAGACTTCAGGAACTTCAAACAAGAAGAAAATGAGTCTCTCGAAGCATGCTATGAACGTCTTAGTAACATGATCTACACCTTGGATAAGTATGGTGAGACCCGAAGTCAGCAAGAAATCAACATCAAATTTCTCTATAGTCTTCGCAACGAATGGAGACCCATCATGTTAATGGTTAAATCCTATGAGAACATTGAAAAGTACAAGTTAGCTGCTCTGTACAATTTACTCAAATCTCATGAACCTGACATTCTTGGTCGAAGAAGTGAAACTGTTGGATCTGGACCACTGGCACTTGTTTCAAAAGAAGAAGACGAAGATAGTGATGAAGAAGTTGCTGCTTATATGGTTGACGACAATGGTGAAATTGTTTCTCTCTATGCTGCAAATAGCCGAAGATTCAAGAAACCATTCATCAAAAACAACTCAGGGAAACCATCTGTCAAGAATTTCAACAAACCTAACTTCAGTCCTAAACCAAAACCTGAAGTGTACACTCCGAAGAAGGAAAACTCAAAGTCATCAACTCCGAAGCCATAAAAAACACAGGCTTCAGAGTCATCAAAAGAGAAAACTGAAGAAAAGAAAATTTCTGGTGATTCAGGCTATGACTGCAATTATTGTCAAGGTAAAAATCACTTTGCTAAAGATTGTATGCTTCGCAAACAAAATGAGAAGAAACCTCAAGTGAAGGATGAAGCTTACTATGAAATGAAAATGGAAGAAGTGAGGAAAAAGACCAAAGACTTAGCCCTGATGGCTGCTGGGGATAATCAAGGATCTTATCAAGTCTGGTCTTCTGACTCAGAAGATGAAGAAGTGAGAAAGCCAACTCATAGTGCTTTCATGGCATATGATGATGGTTAGAGCTTTCTAAAAAGTACTTCTGAGGTGACAGCTGATGAGGAGAAGCTGGGTTATGGAACAACTGCTGGTCTTGGTTTCAAGACTTCGGAGGTGAATGAGATGATTGATGCTGGGAATCCGAAGACCTAGTCTGACGACACTTCGGATGACGATGAGGATATTTGTTTGATGGCAAATAACATACGCCTGACCATTCCTGAGCGGGTATCCAAACTTCTCTCAACTTTTAAAATTCCTACTTCTCAATCAACTCCTATTATAAATGAAATAACTCGTGATTGCTCTGTGATGCATAAAATGCTTATTGATGCGAAAAATAGGGAGACACTCAGTGAGCAGGAGATTCTCAGCTTGAGGGTGAGAGTAGAAAGTTTGAAGCTAGCCCTAGAAAAGTCCAACCTAAGAATCTCATTGCTAGAAGAGAATAGAGAAAAACTTTTGAACAATCATGATGTAATTTTTAGACAACGCAATATATTTTGTGAAACAGCAAAACGTTTATATGCTCATATTACACATATTTATCATTCGGCTGATGTGTGCAATGTTCAACATAGACAACTATTACCTTTTATTGAGTTTAAGCTTAAGGAAGTTGATAGTATATCTTATGAGTGTGAATCTATAGTATCTGGGTCCGAAGTGACCAATTCTTCGTATAAACATGGTTTGATATCTGTAGAAAAACATCTCACTACTGATAACTTGCTGAAATTATTGCCACAAGAAATTCCAATCTTGAAAAAGAATGTTCCTCAAATTGAACATAAATAAAAAGTTATAGTTGAAACTGCATCTGAGAATGACTCTCAAAGCGATTCGAATATGGAGGAAATTGATTGTTCTTTACAAACTTTGTTAAAATCATCCTCCGCATCCGCACCACCCTCCGAAGACATATCAAAACTGTCTTCGGTGAACAAAGGAAAAGCTAAACTTGTTTGTGAACCTAAAACTTTTGAAAACAATGAAATTTTGAAGTCAAAATTACAAATCTCAGATGATTGTGTCTCTTATGATCAATATCTTAAGGACAATTCAAAAAGACTTGTTAATGTGGCTTGCATCTATCCGAAGATATCTTATTTCAAAAATGCCATCTTTGTGAAACCAGGTGGATTACCTTTGATTGAAAACGATTTAGAAAAACTTCTTGAGGAGGATAATTCCACAGTTACTGAGGAAGGATTCTTCTCATCTTCAAAAATGGTTGAAAACGAAATGAATGAAAGAATGGAAGTAAAAATCAACATAAGAAAACAAGATTTGTATGGCCATAACATCTACAATCGTCTTTGTTATGAAAAAGAAAAGATTCCCAAAAACATATCACATCTTTTGAATGTCAAAAATGATAATCACATTTACACTAATCGAAATCACAAACAAATTCAAGTCATAGAGAAACCCATGGCTCCGAAGATGGATGTCTTTCAATTTATGGAATCATGTGAATGTGTACCGTTGTCACAAACCTCTGAAAATGCTGCTTTAAAACCAAAAGTTTTTATTACCAGGGATTCGATACAAAAGCCTCAGATTTTGAAAAGACCTCAAATTCTCCAAAAATCAAAACCAGCAATAGTGATTACAAAACCAACTCAGAAACCTATTGTTGCGAACTCAAAATCAAAACAAACTCTAAATCTTGTCAAAAGAAAAACTCCCTTCGGAGGTCTGAAACCAACTGAGGCAATTGCTTCAACTTCTGGAACAAAACCATTTAACTCAAAGATTTCAGAAGTCAAAAATCAACATACCAAACCAACTTTTACACCAACAAAACCTAACTTTCCTAATCTAAAATTTCAAAAACCCACAAAGAAAACATTTTCCAAAGGCAACAATTTGATAGATACATTTCATCAATGGCTAGACAAAAATTTGGATCTGTTTAAAGATAAGAATCTTTCACTAAACGACTTCAAATTGGCATACAAAGAGTACCTTTGTACCTCTACGTTGTGTAGTTCAATCTCAAGGAAGTCAACAATTGAAAAATCAAAATAAAACTGGAAAAGAAATGATTTGAAAGAAAATCTCACTGCAAAAACCAAATCTTCAAAATCATCAATGAGCTCAAAATTTTCAAGGAAAAAGCAAACATCAAAAACCTCGAAGTCAAAATCATCCAAACAAAAATGGGTTCCGAAGTCTTGCATTTTATCAGTCACTTCAGACTCATCTAATTTGACCAAAAGCTTCTCTGAATCTTGTTCAGACTCTTCGGAATCATGTTCATCACATGAGGCTTCAGAGAATCTGATCAACTTAAATGCAAATGAAATACGAAAAGAGGCCGTAGAAAAATGGATTCAAGAATCTTTCGCTTACCCTGAGGACCCAAGATTGATTGGGTACCAACTCCTTCTTGATTAATTGCAGGTTATGTCAAATGAGCGGTATGATTCTAAATGGTACATGGATAGTGGCTGCTCAAGACATATGACAGGGAAGAAGGAATATCTTAAAGATTATAGAACATTGGATGATGCTGGAAATGTACGCTTCGGTAACAATGAAACATGTCCAATTCAGAGTTATGGAAAAATAACAAATGACCAATTCACAATCAGCAGAGTAGCATTTGTTGAAGGGTTGAAACACAATCTTGTAAGTATATCCCAATTGGTGGTTGGAACAGGTAATGCAGTTACTTTTAACAACCAAGGAAGTGTAATCACAAAAGAAGAAACAAACGAAGTCTTGCTGAAATCAGAAAGGAAGGGATCAATGTTTCCCTTGAATCTGAAGCCTGTAACTGGTGGGCTATCTTTATGTCTTCTCTCAAAAGCCAACACTGATGTCAGCTGGCTATGGCACCGAAGACTTGCTCATCTGAACTTCAAAGATTTAAACAAGTTAGTGGCTATGAATTTGGTTCGTGGAATGCCTGCACTCAAATTTGATAATGACTCACTTTGTTCTGCTTGTTAACATGGCAAGCAAACAAAACAAAGGCATCCAACTGTGATCAACCCTAAAATCACCGAACCCCTTTCACTTCTCTATATGGATTTGTGTGGTCCATCCGCAGTCGAGTCAATTGGAAAGAAGAAATACATTCTTGTGATAGTTGATGACTATTCAAGGTTCACTTGGGTCTTGTTTCTAAGAAACAAATCAGATGCCGCTGAAGAAATCATGAATTTCATAAAGAAGATGGAAGTGATGCTAAACAAGAAAGTCCGAACGGTGCACAGTAACAACGGTTCGGAGTTCAAAAATCAAACTCTTGATGGATTCTTGAAATCAAAAGGGATTAGTCACAACTTCTCAGCACCATATACTCCACAACAAAATGGTGTTGTAGAAAGGAGAAATCGCTCTTTGTGTGAAGCAGCTAGAACCATGCTTAATTTTGCAAATTTGCCCATGTACTTCTGGGCCGAAGCCATCTCCACAGCCTGCTTCACTCAAAATAGATCCTACATTCACAAGATATTTCACATTACACCATATGAAGTGCTCAACCGAAGAAAACCAAATGTCAAATTTCTTCACATCTTCGGTTGTAGGTGTTTCATCTTGAATTTAAAAGATCATTTGACTAAGTTCAATGAGAAGTCAGAAGAAGGGATTTTCCTTGGATACTCTCAAGATTCAAATGCTTACAGAGTCATGAACAAAAGAACTCGAAAAATCGAAGAAACCTTCAACCTGAGGTTTGATGATTACTACATCAAGAAGTCTCTGCATCCATTCCCCATGTCATCCATCTTTCCAAAACCTGCTGTGGACGCTATACCAATCACTACATTTGATATAGACTTCGCACTTTTGTTCGATCCACCTGTGAGGGCTGTGGACTCCGAAGCTGAGGCACCTGACAACCATGTGTCCGAATTTTCCAAACTCACAAATGGACCTGATGATTCTTCTACAAGTTGTGTACAAAGACCATCATCTGTTGAAGGGGAGCCATCGAACCGAAGTGAGTGGAATGCTAGTGTTGAGGGGGAGCCAAACAATAGTCAAACTTCATCCCCACAGGAAATCTCTCATATCATGTCCCTGTATCCATCAATCTTGGGGGAGCCGGAGATTTCCACTCCTAACTCAGCAACACCAGTAGCTTCAGATAGAGCAACCACCTCCTCATCACCAACTGCTGTCGAGGGGGAGAATACTCTAAACTCTTCTTCACAACTGCACACACCACAAACAAATGCAACTAACTCAAACAATCATTTAATAATGGGTGATTTTCCATCCACTTCAGGATATCCTTCGGATATCGAGGACATTGATTCTGAAGTACCACCTGATTTTGATCCAAATTATCCTCCTTTGGACAAATGGACGAAAAATCATCCACCATCACTAGTCATCGGTAACGTTCAGGATAAAGTATTGACTCGTGCACAACTTCACCAAAGACAACTTGATTTAAATAAAACTTCGGAGTTATGCATGTTCAATGTGTTTATCTCCATGATCGAACCTAAGAATGTTAAAGATGCTTTTGATCACCCAGACTGGATTGAGGCAATGCGGTTGGAATTATAGGAATTTGAAAGAAACAAAGTTTGGAGGCTAATACCAAAACATGCAAATGCTTCGATTGTTGGTCTGAAATGGGTGTATAGAAATAAGCTAGACACCGAAGGCAATGTGGTTCGGAACAAAGCAAGGCTGGTTGTCAAGGGTTATTGTCAACAGGAGGGGATTGATTATGAAGAAACATTTGCTCCTGTTGCCAGACTCGAATCAGTTCGGATATTTCTGGCTTATGCTACACACAAAAACTTTGATGTCTATCAAATGGATGTCAAATGTGCTTTTCTGAATGGTGATCTCGAGGAAACTGTTTTTGTTGAACAACCACCTGGCTTTGAAAGTAAAGAACATCCAAACCATTGCTATGTGCTAGACAAAGCTGTCTATGGTTTAAAACAAGCTCCTAGGACTTGGTATGAGACCTTGACTAAATTCTTAAAAGAATCAAACTTCAAACAAGGTTCAGTGGATCCAACACTTTTCAGAAAGAAAGTTGGATCTCATTTGATGTTAGTCCAAATCTATGTGGATGACATAATCTTCGGATCCACTGACCCCAAGTTATCAAAGGATTTTGAAAAACTAATGAAAAGCAAATTTCAGATGAGTATGATGGGAAAAATTAACTTCTTTCTTGGATTACAAATAAAACAATCAAATGAGGGGATCTTTATCAATCAACAAAAATACACGAAGTGTTTGCTTGAATGCTTCGGAATGACTAACTGCTCCAAAGCAAAAGTTCCCTTGCCTACAGGTACAAGGTTAAATCCTTCATTGGACAAACTGAAGACTGACATCGCAGCGGTCGTCATGCGGTCAAAAATAAGAAAATACCTAACACACACACACACACTTAGCACAGTGGAAGTCAGGGTCGATCCACAAGAGTTACGTGGTTGAGACAGGTGACAGATTACCAACTACAGTGTCACGCTACAGTCAGAGGACCTAGTTCCTAACTTTTGCCAAACAATCCCAAAAATCATAAACTAAAACAATTCCAAGCAAGCATTAACTAAACTAAGCTACTAACTAAACATTGTTACCTACTGAAATCAGAAGTACATCTCCAAATCAGAAGCAATCAAGGGCAAACCAAACATCAAACACAATCCAATCACTCAAAAATTCATTCACAAGCATAAACACCGAAAAACTGAGCAATTAACATAAACCAAATGATTACCATTAACCAACTCAGATCCAAAAGGTTCAAAACAGTAACCAAACTATTAAAAACAGAAATCAAAGACTCAATGTCAATGGTTGTCACTCCCAAATACACTAGCCAACTATCACTAACTATTTAACTAATTGAAAATTAAAGATAAAAACATAAAAATACCAAAAGATGGTTGCTGAAGCTAAATCTCGGAGTCAAAGAGCCTTGGGGTCGATTTCACACCAGGTCTTCCCAACTTTTTTCGACCTAAGAGCCTCTATTTATAGTTGTAAAAATCTCGAAGCCGCGCCGCGCATAAGTGGATCCCGCGGCGCGCGTGCGGGTTTATCCCCGTTTTATCGGCATTTAAATTTTCTCCACCGCCTCATAACTGCATCGCGCCTTGATGAATTCCGCGGCGCGCGTACTTCTTCGCCTGATTTTTCCTTGATCTTCAAACTTCTTCCAAATTGCACGCTTTTGGTCCCTGTTCTCATTATTACCTTATGAGTTAGAATGAAATAGTTCGTGAAAACATAATCGGAATGTTCTTTGGAATTCATGGCTTTCTAGAGAACCCTTGATTACAAATTTTCTGTCCACAATGAAGTGTACGTACTCATTCAGATTCTAAAGGCCAATAAAGAACTGTCCATGACTTTCGATGTTGTCCGTGTAGCGAGCTTTCAGAAATACCATCCCAGACCAGACGATCTTAGGTGGTAAGGTGCGTAAGGTCCACCCATTTTAGACCTACCGGCTCGAACAACAAAGGTCACAGATTGACAGTTCCTTCCTAAATCCCAAACTTAAAACAGTCCAATCCTCTAACTCCTAAAACTCAACTTATTTGACTAAACTAATAGCATGATAACAACTAAACAGTATTTATTGAAAAATACCAATGCTATAGACAATCATAAACTATCCGTTTCAAAATTACAATCTATTAAAAATTTTGAAAAAGTTGCTAAAAAAAATTTGAAAATCGGTCTTTTCCTCAAAAATTTCAAAAACTACTCTTTCGAACGTCCACACCCTACACTTAAAACCGTACAACGTCCCTGTTGTACAAAAATTATTTAGAACAAGAGAGAAAGAGTTACCCCTTTGGACGGTAGATCGCTTGATTGGTACTTGGTGTCACAGGTACAAATACGAACAAAAATGTCCTCAATTTAGCATTCTGGAGTTGTAGCGCAACAGTGAACACGCCGGTGGTCAAGACAAGTGGAGGGGGCACGGTGACCCCACACTTGCTTGAAACAACTCCCCCATTTTGGTATCACATGCATAACTCACAAAAAAGATTAAATGTAAACAAACAAAATAAAATAAAACACAAACAAACAAAAGATAGAAAGTGTCATAAGTACAGTACAGATATCCAAAAGAAGAAAAATAAGAAAAATACATCAATCGTCGTCCTGGCGGGTCCCAGATGAACCTGCCTCATGATCGTGGGCTCGGGCTGGGAATAGTCGGGGCCGTCGTCCCTGCTGGGTAGCCATATCCAAAAGTACCTCCCCGATCCACTCCAACTGGTCCTCAATCCTAGGGACCCGATCCTGCAATCGCCTAAGCTCTGTCGCCTCCTCCTGCTGTGGCTCTGGCTCCACCGGTGCTGCCGGTCTCCGACGTCTCCTACCTGGCTGGGCGTAAGCTGGCTGGGGAGCCTCGGGTGCCTTGGTCGCCACCCTCACGTACCGGCCCGGGCGCTGCTGCTCGATCAGCCCCATGTTCTCCAGGGCTCGCGTTGTAGTGCGAACTGGAGGTATCGCCGTCAGTGTCGTCGTGATCTACGCGGTGAGCAGGCCATAAGATTTGGCCAAACGGGTGATGTAGTGCCCGCCCACCATGGGACTGCTAGAAGATGCACCCGCAGCTCGGGTGGATAGGGAGACTGCCAGGGAAAATGGTAGGTGTAGAAATCTGGTGGGGTCGAGGAGAGCCCACATGTACGTCATGTCCTCCCCATACACCTTCTCACCTCCTTACTTGTCACACCCCCGACCGAGGCGGCGGAACATGCCGGGCTGTGCGACTAAGTTCTTGGATCACAGGAAATTGAATATACAGTACAAGTACAACAATAAACCAAAGGATAGTTGTATTTCATCTTGAAGTTTGAATACATGGTTCTTACAAATAATAATAGTAGAGTACATGAAATGCGTTAACAGATATAACAAAACTAGGTTGCCTGAAATCCGTGAAGATTTCCATCTTCTGAAAGTCTCATTGATTTCCTGAGAATACAGGTAGTTTTGAGGGTCAACACAAGGTTGGTGAGAGTTACAGGTTTTATGCTTAACACAGCACTGATACTTTTAAAATAACTAAAAGTATTCCTTTTGTAAGTATAATCATACTTGTAAATGAGTTTGTAAAGAGTTGCTGAAAATCGTAAGTAATACCATACTTATAAATGAATTGTATAGAGTTTTTGAAAACCATAAGTAATACCATACTTATAAATGATATGTACGTTTATGAGAAAACCATCAATGCGTATAGTTGAGTCCTATAACCGAGCTATTCGACTGTACCCCCCTACAACGCTTCATGGACGTCGTAGTAATGAAAAAAATAAGTATCACCTACATCGATTTGCAAGTCGAAGTTGTAGCTAACAACCATAGGTGGGGGTGTCAACCCGTATAGATCTATACATATGTATCTCGCTCTGCTTGATTAACGGTTATGGTAGTGTGGGTTCTAGGTATTTCTACTTAGTTATGAATAGTGTCTCACTATCTAAGCCATTGATAAATGTAGGATAGACAAGTCTCATCCCAAAATGGTTTTTGTTATAAAAGCCAAGTATGTTGATAAGTATATACGTAATAGTGCACAGTACTCGCTTATTGAAAACATTTTATAAAGCTATAATAACATTTATAAAACTTGATATGAAATTGGTAAATGTTTATATTGCACATGTATTCTCCCCCATAATATATAAAAACATAGACAAAGGGGCCGTAACACTCACTTATTGAAAACATTTTATAAAGCTATAATAACATTTATAAAACTTGATATGAAATTGGTAAATATTTATATTGCACATGTATTCTCCCCCATAAGATATAAAAACATAGACAAAGGGGCCGTAACACTCACATTTGAAGCGTGAATTCAGTTTAGATATAAGAACGATCGTGTTTGAGAAGCACCGCGAAATAACACCACAAAACAACAAGGTTTTATGCGGCGAAGTGATGGTGCGACGGTAGTGGAGCGATGGCCAATGGTGGTTGTGTTCTTGGCCAAAAGGAGAGCAATTGGAGGAAGAAAGAAAAAGCTAGAAGCTTTGGTGAATTGGTGAAGAAAAATGAGATGCAAAGCCTCATATTTATAGTCTCATGGAGTAGTTTGGGTTGGTGAATGGTTGGTGAATGGTTGGTGAATGTGATGCCATGAATGACATAATTCGTGTGCAAGATCCCGATGTCTAATAATTTTTTCGAGACCGGAGAATTGTGGAGCTGAGTGCACCGGTTTCAGAAACCCAAACGGATTTATTTTTCGAGTTGTAGAACACTGGGAAAACGTGTTTAAATATGTGCGTTCGATTATCCGTAACATCCAGCGTTTGACTTTTATAAATATTTTTGCTAAAAATATTTCGAGCATGGAATCCAATAATAGACCTTAGTCTGAGTCCAATAATGTTCTCGGAATTTCCAGATGAGGTGCGCAAGTGCCTCAACGCATCGAAACGATTTATGTAGTTAAATAAAATCAGTGTTACACTGGTTTGTTTTGGCTTGTTTTCTTATAACAGTCGTAACTTTTGCATATGAGCTCCGTTTTGAATGTTATTTATATTTCCGGAATCAGGGAAACATGTACTCTGAGGTTAGATTGCTTGTTTTGTTTCACAAATGGTTAATACTTATTTTCAGTTTTTCAGACGTATTAACTAGGGTTTCAGTTTGTGCTTGAGATATTCCATTATAGGAAGTAAGATTTTATCTCATATCTTATTTTAATTGTAATGAATCTATATATTTTCCAAAATATGCTTTAAAGTTTAAAGGTCAGGTTACAAAGAGGTTTGCAGCGAATTGACTATTTATAGTTCTAGACCTAAATTTCCGGGATGTCACATTACCTCCCCGTTAAAGGAAATTTCGTCCCGAAATTATTTCGTAACATAACACTTCTGCTCGATCGTGTAGAAGTCACACGGGTCGTGTGGTAGACCTTTTCGAAACTATTTTGGCCTTGCAGGAGTTACATGTGTTCTCTTCTAGTTACTATAGCATCCAGTAGACTTACACGGGTCGAGTTTCGGAGCACGGGTCGGATTTTTTTAAAAGTTAACGATGCTAAATTTAAAGGTTAGTGTCGCTAACCTGCTTCAGTGGGGTTATTTGGACAGCTTTCCTCATTTACCCCATTTACGAACCAAAATCCTCCAAGGTTATTTTCATAGCAAAATGTGCAAAATTTGGTCATTTTGATCAAGGATTTTGTGTAGTAAAAGTTTGTGGAGGTTGGATTTAACACCCGAAATGCGTTCTCTAGTTCTTAATTCACAAGGTTAGTTATTTTGAGTTTTAGGGTTTCAAACTCTAGATGTCCAAATCTGAAAGTATGCTTCAATTCATCTCATGTGTTGTTAGTGGATTGCTAATATATGTTGTATTGAGTCCTCGTTGCAAATATTGTGATGTTTTAACGATTGATTTGGTAAAACCGTGAAATTGGGGGTTTCGGTTTGATAGCATATGATATTCACTAATTGTGATTTGTATTAGCTATTTATTTCTTAATCATTTGAGTTAAGTATTCTGGAAATGCCTGAGGATGTTTAAGATATGATATGTGATTTCATTTTACAGTTGATACTCGTAGGATGGAAGGAAGTACGTAAGATACAGGTGAACCACGAGCTCTACAGATGTTAGATGAGTAGGTTTTAATTCATTATTTATGATTAGATTACTATATAATTGAATTAACTATTCTTTGAACTATTTCCGTTATCAGAAGATATATATATATTTAAAAAAATGTCTTTTCGTTATCCCGTCCTCATCGGAGTCAAGCCGCCAATTTGGAAAAGATATCACTTAGGGTGGTGAAAAGATTGCATCTACTGTAGATATTTTGAATTTCGGTATTAAGAACGTGAGTTGTCCTTTCAGTTCCTGCTGTAAGATGCTATATAAACGGGTATGTATCATCATTTGTATCTAAGATATTTTCAGTCTCATTCTTTCCTACTACTAGTTTATTCTTATATAATTTCAGATTTCCAATCGAGGCATGGAAAACAGATCTCATATGGAAAACTTGTCAGACGCTGAGCGGAATTTCCTAAGGGAAGAGGGTACCTCCCTATCGTTTAATCAGATACCTCTACTGGAGTCTGGTAATTATAATATCCTTAACTCCTTTTATTTCTTATTCATTTCTCTAGCGTTTTGATTTTGTTTTAAACTATGTGAGATATAGATTTTCCAGATATATTACCGCTGGATCAACTTCAAGATGATCCTGAAGTTTTTCCTCTGATGGGTATTCTCCCTGAAGATCCACTGCCTTTAAATCAAGCCATCGCTGTTGGGCAATCTCAATATATACTTCCAGGTTAAGTCATTTTGTTGAGCTTTATGTTTATTTTTCTTAATTATCTAACATACGTTATACACAGATCCATTTGTAGATGACCTTACTAATGATAATCTAAGCATGAACGTGCCCATACTGCATAGTGGAGTAGGTCTAACAAATCAGGGGTTTCAAACTGACATTCAAAATCAGGATCAAATACAGCCGATCCATGATGACACTATCGAGCTCGCTTCAGAGAATCCTGAGTCCGTGGGTGGTTTTCAATATCAGGATCATTTTCAATTGATCCAAAGTAACTTAGAAAGTTTCAAGAATGGGAATTCTGGGTTTATGGTTGATTTTGGAAATCAAGAACTATTACCCATAATAGGTAACAATGAAAGTGTTAGTGATCAGGATCATACACAATTGATCCAAAATGAAAACGTTTCAACCTCGATTCCAAGAACCTTTGAAATTCGTAGAAAAAGGGGTTCTGGACATGCGTTGAGTAAGGAAACAATATCCATGCATTTTGATAAGCCCATTTTAGAAGCTGCAAGGGAACTCAACGTTGGATCAACACAGTTGAAGCAACACTGTAGGAAGTTAGGCATCAAAAGTTGGCCTCGACGACAGATTAAGAGTCTACAAACTCTTATTAACCATACTCAGGTTAAGAATTGTATTTCTTTCTCCACAATTTTAATATCATGAGATTGTAATGACTGAAAGTATTTATGCAACAGGAATCGGATAATAATCCTAGTAGAGTAGACGTAATACTTGGTCTAGAGAACGAGAAAAGAGCAATAGTCGAGGGTTCTAGTTCGAAGATAACTGATACCACAAAGAGATTGAGGCAAGCTGCCTTTAAGGCTGTTTACAAGAAAAGAAAGGTTTAGAAGAGAAAAGAAGCTTCATCAGGGACCCATACACAGCAGCAATCTCTGCCTTCTGTTTCTGCTATGAGTGGTTTTAACCATGATTTTCCCAAGACCATAAGTGAAGAGAACCCAGAAGACTTGGCAAGTGACATAGCCCGCCTTCGGCTTTCAGATTGAATTTCTACCAATATTAGTTTAATGGAACTGTTGGTAGGAATGATGGTAGGTTTTCGATAATAGTTATTGCGTCAGGTATTATCAAAATATCAGGTTGACTGTGCAAGGATAGGGGCAGATAAAGTGTCTAAATGTATGGTTCTATAGTATTATAAAATATTCCTATAGTATTTTAGCTTCATATTCTATTTTAGAGTTTCTTTGTATATGATTCTTGGTAAGTTTTTAGACTTGTTGTTCACTACGATTATTCCTAAGTACATGTTAGTCACACATTGGACCAATATAGTTGATCAGGCTCTATCTATCCTAGGTATGATTACATAATTACCTAGGCCTACTCGTAGTGTTCAACTCATCTTATTATTTTTGTATTGTTCTGATTATGACACTGTTCTACTATGTATGTACTTCTACTTTATAAAAATATCATTTTATGTTAAAAGTATACTTTGTACGAAATGTTTTAGAGAGTTTTAGTCTCATTGTATTTATAGTTGTATATAGTGTTCTCATCGCGGGTCAGAGTATATATATAACTCCTATATATATTGTTGGTGGGGTTTGCAGTATTATTATTTTTTGTTTTGTACCTTAAGACTATCAAATAAGGATTGGCCAGATGAGAAGTACCGGTGGGCAGGATCATTTTGGCATTAAAGCTGTTCTGAATCCAAAACCCAAGCGATAGTTCAAACTAGACACCTCACCCGTAAGTAGTCAAGAAGTAGTGTAATTAATAATAATACTTTTATTAGAAGCCTGTTGCTATAGTTGTATTCCTCTTTCGAGGATACGAGTTCTCTATAGCCAATTTAGCTCTGATACCATTCTGTCACACCCCCGACCGAGGCGGCGGAACATGCCGGGCTGTGCGACTAAGTTCTTGGATCACAGGCAATTGAATATACAGTACAAGTACAACAATAAACCAAAGGATAGTTGTATTTCATCTTGAAGTTTGAATACATGGTTCTTACAAATAATAATAGTAGAGTACATGAAATGCGTTAACAGATATAACAAAACTAGGTTGCCTGAAATCCGTGAAGATTTCCATCTTCTGAAAGTCTCATTGATTTCCTGAGAATTCATGTAGTTTTGAGGGTCAACACAAGGTTGGTGAGAGTTACAGGTTTTATGTTGAACACAGCACTGATACTTTTAAAATAACTAAAAGTATTCCTTTTGTAAGTATAATCATACTTGTAAATGAGTTTGTAAAGAGTTGCTGAAAATCGTAAGTAATACCATACTTATAAATGAATTGTATAGAGTTTTTGAAAACCATAAGTAATACCATACTTATAAATGATATGTACGTTTATGATAAAACCATCAATGCGTATAGTTGAGTCCTATAACCGAGCTATTCGACTGAAATGTACCCCCCTACAACGCTTCATGGACGTCGTAGTAATGAAAAAAATAAGTATCACCTACATTGATTTGCAAGTCGAAGTTGTAGCTAACAACCATAGGTGGGGGTGTCAACCCGTATAGATCTATACATATGTATCTCGCTCTGCTTGATTAACGGTTATAGTAGTGTGGGTTCTAGGTATTTCTACTTAGTTATGAATAGTGTCTCACTATCTAAGCCATTGATAAATGTAGGATAGACAAGTCTCATCCCAAAATGGTTTTTGTTATAAAAGCCAAGTATGTTGATAAGTATATACGTAATAGTGTACAGTACTCGCTTATTGAAAACATTTTATAAAGCTATAATAACATTTATAAAACTTGATATGAAATTGGTAAATGTTTATATTGCACATGTATTCTCCCCCATAATATATAAAAACATAGACAAAGGGGCCGTAACACTCACTTATTGAAAACATTTTATAAATCTATAATAACATTTATAAAACTTGATATAAAATTGGTAAATATTTATATTGCACATGTATTCTCCCCCATAAGATATAAAAACATAGACAAAGGGGCCGTAACACTCACATTTGAAGCGTGAATTCAGTTTAGATATAACAACGATCGTGTTTGAGAAGCACCGCGAAATAACACCACAAAACAACAAGGTTATGTGCGGCGAAGTGTTGGTGCGACGGTAGTGGAGCGATGGCCAATGGTGGTTGTGTTCTTGGCCAAAAGGAGAGCAATTGGAGAAAGAAAGAAAACGCTAGAAGCTTTGGTGAATTGGTGAAGAAAAATGAGATGCAAAGCCTCATATTTATAGTCTCATGGAGTAGTTGGGGTTGGTGAATGGTTGGTGAATGGTTGGTGAATGTGATGCCATGAATGACATAATTCGTGCGCAAGATCCCGATGTCTAATAATTTTTTCGAGACCGGAGAATTGTCGAGCCGAGTGCACCGGTTTCAGAAACCCAAACGGATTTATTTTTCGAGTTGTAGAACACTGGGAAAACGTGTTTAAATATGTGCGTTCGATTATCCGTAACATCCAGCGTTTGACTTTTATAAATATTTTTGCTAAAAATATTTCGAGTATGGAATCCAATAATAGACCATAGTCTGAGTCCAATAATGTTCTCGGAATTTCCAGATGAGGTGCGCAAGTGCCTCAACGCATCGAAACGATTTATGTAGTTAAATAAAATCAGTGTTACACTGGTTTGTTTTGGCTTGTTTTCTTATAACAGTCGTAACTTTTGCATATGAGCTCCGTTTTGAATGTTATTTATATTTCCGGAATCAGGGAAACATGTACTCTGAGGTTAGATTGCTTGTTTTGTTTCACAAATGGTTAATACTTATTTTCAGTTTTTCAGATGTATTAACTAGGGTTTCAGTTTGTGCTTGAGATATTCCATTATAGGAAGTAAGATTTTATCTCATATCTTATTTTAATTGTAATGAATCTATATATTTTCCAAAATATGCTTTAAAGTTTAAAGGTCAGGTTACAAAGAGGTTTGCAGCGAATTGACTATTTATAGTTCTAGACCTAAATTTCCGGGATGTCACATTACTTCTGCATAACAGAAGTGGAGATGATACAGTGCATGAGGCGGTGAAGAGGGTTGCGGAGCTGGCTCTCCTTGGCCGACCCCGCCTCGTACTGAATGTCCGACAATGCAGCCCAGATGACTGCGTTGTCGTCCCGATCTGGCTGCCCCTGGATGCACGCCCGACTAAAAGGCGCGAAATGGCGGCTCTCTAACTCCTCCGTGGTATAGATCCCCACGCGTCTCCCGAACTCACGGAGACTGCACTCACGACTCTCGCCCCCCAAACGGAAGCGGATAATCCTTCCCCTCGGCTTCTCTGAGGCTGGTGTGTAGCGGATGGTGGATAAGAACTCCACCAACAGCTCTGTGTAAACAATGTCCTCTGCCGTGGCCAGCAATCTGTCCCAACCGTGGCAGGCGAATGTGAAGCCACCTGTAGACCAGGTGCGGTGCAAAAACGGCTCCAACTCTGCCCATAAACCAGCCTGGCCCAGAATGTCCCTATCCAAAATTGTTTCCTCAAGAACCCGACGGGGAGCTAGCTCATCTCTCCTCTATCTGTACTCCGGTGCCCAATTCAAAATATTAGGGAACTGTAGAAACGGGTGATCACGTCTGATAACCATCTTCATAACAGAAAATTCTTGCAAAAATCAGTCCCCTTCTTCTCCAACGAGCCGCGGCGCGGCCCAAGAACCGGGCGCGGCGCGTCGAGCGTCTGGTTCAAACTTCGAACCCCAATTCATGATTCAACTTGTTAAAACTCAATCTAATACTACTACAAGGCGGGCACCGACTAGCTCATCTAGTGTCATTATTTGGCAAAATAAACACCCTACAAGCTACCATTGCCGATTTCTAAGTTTTTTCAAATTTGGAGAAATCAACCAGTTTCTAGGCCTAAATGCTTGTAATACTCAGTAGAAATGAGTTAGAACAACGTACCTTGATTGCAGGAATGAAATACACGAAAAAGAAACAAGAAAATTTTCTGATAACTCGATGCTCTGGAGCGCGGCATGATCACAATGAGTCAAAAGTCGTTACCTTATAGTGAAGAAACTGTCCGATCAAATTCTGCATCACGGGCAAGAGCATAGTCGCGGCGCGCGTGTCTCCAATCCAACCCCTGTACATCGGGTTACATTGCGATCCCGCGGCGCGCCAATCTCCATTCCGCATCGCGGTCTTCAAAAATTCCCAAATTCCTTCGTGTGACCCCACACTTGCCTTGGACCAATTACACCTGTAATGAAAATGATATAATCTTCCTAATTACTCCTAAGAATACAACACCTAACCTATGAAAAGATGGGTTGCCTCCCAACAAGCGCTAAGTTTAACGTCTTCAGCCAGACGTACTACTCCTTCTACAGCTACGGTGGATCGTATGCCTTCTTCTTTAGCTGATTTTCAATCACCACCGTCCCTTCGTTGTCCCAATGTTCCTCCAACTTTCCTGGGTCGAATGGCTTGCTGGTTCTCCTGTTGCTGTTCGGTTGCTGCCTTCTGATTAACTCCAGTGAATGCTTGGAGGTAGCTTTGAACCTCCAAGCTCGGTCCTTCCTTCTGCATTCCTTCAAAATTACCGGTCTGACCTGGAGCGTGCCCAATGCTGCTCCCAGTAGTTGTTTTGCGCCTCGTTTGTTATTCACATATTGCGTGTTATCTTCAGTTTGCAATTTTGGCTTGCAGTACCAATACAAATTTTTCAATCGAATGGGATCGGAAGGCAACATATTGGGATGCTTCCATATGTCCTCATCGATGGTATTGATCACATCTAATTTTCCATTCATGAATGGATCACGAGTGGCGATAAAATCATGTTTCTTATTTTCAAAAACCAACTCGTCAGCATCATATTCTTGATCATCGTCCAACAGGTGGATCGGGACCAAGAGTGAGCGACTTGTTTGATCTGGTGGTGGTACAAAGTCACCCATCACCAGATCCTTACTTTCAAAAGACTCAAAATTTTCAAAAGTTCTATGTTCGGGGGTAGTATTGTCATCTACACCCCCTTCCCCAATAGTATCAACAACTTCAAAAATTTCGGGAGTTGTTGGGCTGGGGTCTACACTTTCACTTACAGCCCCCTCCACAACATCCTTATCAACCAAATCGTCCGGTGATGGTATGGATTCACTTATCACCAGATCAACATTATCAACATTTTCAAAAACATCAAAAACTTCAAAGGTTGCTGAGTCAGAGGTAGCATTGTCACCTACAACCTCTTCCTCAACAACCGTTTCGACCATCTCAGTGGTCTCTTGACTTTCCCAAGGTGTATGCCTTTCCATCACATATTCAGGTGATGCATGTTCACACACCATATCATTGGTATAAAAATTACTCGCCTCAGGTTCTGGCGAAGGTGATGAACATTTCCAACTTTCCTCTAACTGATCTAAAGAAGCTTGCAATCTTACAAGAGCATCAGCCTGGTCCTTCTGCACTTGCTGGGTGTTATACATGTGTACCCAAAGTCGGGCCCAAATTGCAGGATTCTCAGGCTGAGATGACTCCTCGGTTCGCTATCCATTGTCATCGGACGATACATTGTAGCAATCATCCTCGTAATAGGTCTCGGCCGGATTTTTATCATATTCATAATACTGATCCGGGTACATGTAATCACCCATTATGAAGACGTACACATACCAAAAAATCAAACATCAAAAATCAGAAACTAAGTCCTACAGATCACCTTCTCTCAAGCTCACAACTCCCCGGCAGCGGCGCCAAAATTTGACATCGCAGCGGTCGTCATGCGGTCAAAAATAAGAAAATACCTAACACACACACTTAGCACAGTGGAAGTCAGGGTCGATCCATAGGAGTTACGTGGTCGAGACAGGTGACAGATTACCAACTGCAGTGTCACGCTACAGTCAGAGGACCTAGTTCCTAACTTTTTCCAAACAATCCCAAAAATCATAAACTAAAACAATTCCAAGCAAGCATTAACTAAACTAAGCTACTAACTAAACCTTGTTACCTACTGAAATCAGAAGTACATCTCCAAATCAGAAGCAATCAAGGGCAAAACAAACATCAAACACAATCCAATCACTCAAAAATTTATTCACAAGCATAAACACCGAAAAACTGAGCAATTAACATAAATCAAATGATTACCATTAACCAACTCAGATCCAAAAGGTTCAAAATAGTAACCAAACTATTAAAAACAGAAATCAAAGATTCAATGTCAATGGTTGTCACTTCCAAAGACACTAGCCAACTATCACTAACTATTTAACTAATTGAAAATTAAAGATAAAAACATAAAAATACCAAAAGATGGTTGCTGAAGCTAAATCTCGGAGTCAATGAGCCTTGGGGGTCGATTTCACACCAGGTCTTCGGTACTTTTTTCGACTTAAGAGCCTCTATTTATCGTTGCAAAAATCTCGAAGCCGCGCCGCGCATAAGTGGATCCCGCGGCGTGCGTGCGGGTTTATCCCCGTTTTATCGGCATTTAAATTTTCTCCACCGCCTCATAACCGCGTCGCGCCTTGATGAATTCCGCGGCGCACGTACGTCTTCGCCTGCTTTTGCCTTGATCTTCAAACTTCTTCCAAATTGTACGTCTTCGCCTGATTTTGCCTTGATGAATTCCGCGGCGCGCGTACGTCTTCGCCTGATATCATGTTCGCAGTCTGCAATTGTGCAAGATATCAGGCTGACCCAAGAGAATCTCATTTGGCTGCGGTTAAGACGATCTTTCGATATCTTCATGGCACACCTGCTTATGGCCTATGGTACCCAGCAAACTCCGGCTTCTGCATACAAGCGTATTCAGACTCAGATCTTGGTGGATGCTCTATTGATCGTAAGAGTACTTCGGGGGGTTGTCAATTCCTTGATGGAAAGCTAATCAGCTGGCAATCCAAGAAGCAAACTTGTGTCTCTATCTCCACAACAGAAGCAGAATATGTAGCAGCTGCAGCTTGTACCTCACAAATCATCTGGACTCAAAGCCAACTGAAGGACTATGCCATCAACATGAGAAAAATACCATTGTTTTGTGATTCACAAAGTGCCATTCGAATATGCCACAATCTTGTTCAACATTCCAAGACGAAGCATATAGCTCTTCGTTATCACTTCATCAAAAAGTCATGTTGAGGAGGGGAATATTGAGGTGCACTTTGTTCACACAACCGAACAATTGGCAGACATATTTACTAAGGCTTTGAATGAAGAGGCATTTACAAGAATTGTTTGTGGACTTGGAATGATTGACGGATCTACTCTACAATAGATCTCAGATTTGCTCACTCTTTCCTTAGCCTTTTCAATTGAAAAACAAATATTCATAACACTCCGCAGCACTCCGAAGACCTTTGCTGCTTCGGAGCCCATCGGAGTAAAACAAGTAAAACAACTCTATGTTGCACCGTAGTACACCAAAGCCCTTTGTCATTTCGGTGCACCTCGGATCAGAAAATTCAAGTTAATAAAATGTCATAAATGTCAAAATCTTTTTGAAACATCTTTTGCCTTCGTATCTCAAGGATAAATAATCTCATAATAGAGGATTGTTTCAAAGAAGAATCAAAAACAAATATTACTGCAAAAATATTAAAGTTTCAAGACACAATTTTTCATGCATAGTGACAAAGTTTAACCTTACTTTCATGAATTACTTGACTAAAGGACAAAACTTTGATTTTAGATCCTGATAATCATACCTTATTGCACTAAAAGGTATTTGGGAATCGACTTGAAACATTGGTAAGAAAACAGACTTCGAAGTGAGGTCAAGGCTATTTTACAATTCGAAGCCTTGTTTGGTTCTAATATTCTTAACATAATGTCTATACCTAACCTCCCTTCTGAACTTGACTCGCTTCAACATCAAACTAATCATGTAGCCTCAAAACTACACAGGATAACTCTAGTGCTCCGAAGTTTTCTTCAAAAATAGTACCAACATCGTTTGATAAGTAAATTTAAATATCTTTTCATTATTGTTTCAAAATTGAACTAAATGAAGTTTCTCAAACTCAAGGATTGCACAAAACAAAACCAAAAAGCACCAAAGAAAGAAACTAAATGGTGAAATTTTGTCTCTTCGGATAAGCAAATCCAAAAAGGAAAAGATAAAAAGCACAAATAGAAAAACTCAAAAAGATAAACAGAAAACAAATTGTCAAAAGATTCAAAGACAACAAACAAGACAAAAAGATAAACAGGGGGTGCAAAAGAAAGATAAATCAGCACTCAAAGGCATATTCATCTGTTTTAAATAACAATACCAGGAGCTCCTATAACATAGTCGAGTACTTTGTAGAGAATATGAACATTTCAAGTAATCTATCTTAAATGGTAAAGTTGGAGTGGTGTACGAAGCTCAAAGGCTTGTCATCCGAGCCTAGTATCCAAACACTTCAATTGATGAAAGGGAATAGGTTTTTCAAAAGGTTCTTCAAAGTCAATCCAATTTCTAAAAACACTTCTGATGTTCAAATCCAGAATGAAAATTCTTTAAATTTCAAATGCAAAGGATGTTACCATTGTTTAGTATGAAAATTTTGAAGCACAAAAGTTCGATCAAACATCGGTTCCAAAAGCGAAATCAAGTTGGTAATGGGGTGATTAGACTTATACATTCATGACTAATATTGAATCAAACAGACTTCGGAATGAAAAATGGACTTCCAACATGATTCGAATGATTCTGAACATTAATTTGTTAAATCTTCATTTCATAATATTCAGGAAGTCAAGGTTAAGTGTTACCATGCATCACTCAAAATTTTAAAACAACCAAATAGTCAAGAAAATCATTAAGAAAACAATGGACTTTGGTGTATCACGTTATCCATACTCTTCAGAGCATCACATAACGCTCACCAAACTTTTATACCCCAAAGTGAACAAATATAAGTTACAAACATCCATGTCGATCCGAAGTCAATTTATTGATCAAATCATTTTCGCATTTATGATAAATCTCAAAGACAAACATTCCTTTGAAATAAATGACCGTTTGTTCTTTTACAGCTGTCATTAAGAAAATAAAGGGAAATCATAACAAAAAGATCTCATGAAAATGGCGGTTCAAATTTCAAATCATTGCAACTGACAGCCGAACGTTTCCACTTTTGCAGGGATAGTGGGACGCGCAGGTGCTGGGGTGTCCAGGTATTACTGGACAAATTTAAACGTGTATTAAATGGCCTAAGGACCACGAACACTATATAAACCTCTCACCGCTTCAGTTCTTCTCTTTACGCGAACAAAATTATCAAACTCTCTCTGCAAAATTGCTCTCAATAAACCCTAAACTTTCTTCATCTTCTTCATTCAATCAACAATGGCGGCTGAAGCATCCTCACACACCACTGAAGCTTTTTCAATCCCTGTTCTCAAGAGCCAGTCTTCAAACCTGGTTCTTCGCAACGATTTGAAACTTTACCCTCAACCAATTGATGCAGTGGTTGAGTGCTTGAAGAGGTCTGTTCTTGGCTACGCCCTGACCTGTACTCCCTCTATTCCGGCGACACTGGTTCACAGAGCACACTACACATCCAATGCTCTGTTTGACACCAATAATCATGTCAAATCAGTGTTCTATGAGGCCATCGATTCCAAGGGTAAAATCAAGAAAGTTCAACTAACTAAGGAGAAATTTACTGAAGCTCTCCGTCTTCCAGTTTACAACTCAAAGGAGATGGTTGTTCCTTCTGCTGATCAACTTGTTGAGATGTTCAACGAAATGGGATACGAACCTCTACTCGAGAAGATCAGCACATTCAAGAAAAACCAACTTCCTGATCTTTAGAGATACTTCTTCAGTATCTTCCTTAGATGTCTCTCAGGAAGAACCTCAGGACTGGACTCTGCTAGTGTTGCATTCCAAAGCTTGCTGTATGGGATCTACTACGATGTTAAGGTAGACTTCTCATCCATTCTCTGGGCTGATTTCTGCTCCCATATCAACCACAGCCTGAAGGGGACTGAAATCGCCAATGCAAGGTTCTGGGCGATTTCTATTCATGCTCATTACCAACAAGCAGGGTATTTTCCTGACCCTTCGCTCCCAGAAATGAAGTACACTCCCATTGTAATTCCAGCCCTAGATGATGTACCGGCAACCTTCTGTGCTCAAATTCCCCAAGCAATGCTGTCCAAAGTGCCCATGGAGTGCAATGAGGTAAATACTTACATAAATACTCTTGTTATTCCATACCCTGTTCGAGGCGTAACTCAAGAAGAAACTCAAGCTGCACCCGCCAAGGCACAAGCAAAAATGAAAGTCAATAGGAAAGCTACTGGTGGACCCAGTGATCCGAAGAAAATGGAGAAAAAGAGAAAAGGTTCGGAGCAAACCACTCCGAAGAGAAAACAACCGAAGAGGTCAAGGAAACTGACCATTAGGGATGAGTCTTCGGAGTCCAGTAAGTCTCCATCCATAGTCCAAGAAGAAGAAGAACAACATGAAAACAGACCTCCTTCACCTCCACCAACCACCAGACCACCCATTCCACTAAATACTAATGCACCACCCTCACCACCTAAAACAATCAGACCACCTACACCACCTCGTACAACAACACCTCTTCCTCCACCACCCACAACAGCTCAACAAACAACCACAATCCACACTAGATCATCTGATGTACCTCCACCACCACCACCTATAACTTCCCCTCAAATGTCTACTATTCATTCCTCTGGTATTGACTTTTCATTACCAGAGTTTGATCTACATCAATCACCCCCAAGACAAAACCCTACTTCAGCAGCCTTATTTGAGGCTTTTCATATGGCCCCCTTGGTTGCTGAAGGGACATCCGATGAAGAACTGCCAGATGGGGATTTTGTACTAATGAAACAGTACAAGATTCTCAATTCAAAGCTCAAGCACAAACAAGTTTTGATCCTACAAAACCAACCATGGGTGACATTACCGAAGAGATCGATACTCTGGAGTTCACATTGTCCAAAGAAATAAAAGACTCAGTACAGCATCTTGAGAAGAGACTCGTGGATCAACAAGATAATATTCGATTCTCGTTTGAACAAAAATTAGTGTCTGTTGTTGCTGAGGTTGACAAGAAAATCCAGACATTTGCTGAAAAGATTGATCATTCAAACTCCGAAGTTATGAAAGCCTTACAAGAACTTCGGAGCGAAACTCAGCAAAGTACCAAGTTTGAAAAACAACTTGATGAGGCAATAGCAATCATTGAAGAGCTCACAGCCGCCCAAGCTGCTACGGAGATCACTAAGTTTACAGAGGAACTCCAAAAGACAAATGCAGTTCTTAACCAAGACATGGTCACACGGTTGAGAACTGTATTACAACCTCTAATAAACTTCGCTGATCGGATTGCTAGACCACAAGGCAGACCTGCCATTGCTCAGCATGCGGGCCATGCCTCACAAGGGGGAGAAAGAGTGGTCACAACAACTATTGCTGGTCCTAGATTCTCAACCATCACAACAGCTACCATAGGAACATCTGGAGCTGGGGGATCAGCTGGTGCTGGAAGTTCAACAGACAGGTCAGTTGAAAACATAATTGCTCCACACATGGAAAATATCTACAAGGCAAGATGTGCTGACTACGCCTTGATGATCAAAATGAACAACTTTGCCTGAGATGATGGAAAATGGACCGTAGAGGCAATCAAACTCTTCGGATTTCAAGATCTAAATGTACTCAACATGCTACCTCTTCGGAGTTTTGAGACAGCCGACTCCGAAGATCTTCAGCTTGACATACCTTTCAATCCGAAGACCTTCGCCTTTCTCCAGTTTGTTCAATCAATAACAAACGAACAGAGGCCAACCTACTGGACCAACAAAATCAACTTCCATGCTATGTTCATTCAAAATCAGAATGTATTATGGAGTTTGAAAAAGATCAAGAAAATCATATCGATCAAAGAGGCAGAGACTTTTGAGAACATCAGTAATTATGAATTCCTTGTTCTTCGCGGTGTAGATGAAGTTGAATCAAGGTTTACAATCGCTGACTTCCCAATAATGAATCCAATGGACTTCATTGAAATGCTAGACATCTTGGGAAGAGGTGATCCTGGCCTTGCTTCGGAGTCTTTGGTTGTAATCAGAACGATCAAAAACCACCTCCTGCGTTTTCTGAACAACTAACTGCTGAGATTCGCAAAACAAGACATTGAATTATGTTCCTACTACCAACAACCTTTGAATACTCCTCCAGTGGTAGTTCGGAATATAAGCAGGTTTAAGGATGGAGAGATTCTTGATGAACCATATGGTGTAGTCTTCAAAGGACTTCGAAACGAAACCGAAGTCATGATTAAGTTCTTTGAAATAAACTATCTTGGCCTCCATCCCTCCTCATTTATCTCATGCATGATTTCTCATGTGAACGCCTGTCATGTCAATTCAGATGAGAAGAAGAAGAAGTTCATGGATCATATGACCTGGTACTTAGCTGTCAGAAAAACCTTGAAGAGAGCCTACAAAAGAAACTTTCGTGTATAGGCTTCGGATGCACTTCACACAAAGGGGGAGATTGTTGAGAATATTTGTGATGAAGTGCCAATGCATCCGAAGTCCTCCTGCTGATAACCCCGAAGTAATAAACAAAAAGAAGAACCCTGAAGTCTGAAGACTCCGAAGTGTATTACATGGAGGATCCGAAGACTTCACAGCTGTCAAACTTTTGTATGCACGTGTATAATACAATACGTGCTGCATGAATCTTGTATCCTATTGGTTCGTACACTGATAGGATATTCTCTGTAACAAACAATGTACTATGCGTATCACTGATCTAGTATAAATATTAGTGATACCATATCGTGTCGAGTGTGAGTGATCATCATCCCAATTGTAAAACCCTAATAGTGAAATACAAGCATTCGGCACATGTTATCCAATTACTGTTGAGTTATTTAATGTTCATTCTTATATTAAATTGTGTGTGTTGCCTATCCTTCTGATTCATATTGTTAAACACTTTGTTATTCCATCTCTTGATTGTATTCAACACCCAACACCAAGAAGGAACAATCATCCAACATCCAAAATGAAATCCTTGACCCTCTAATATAAGGAAAATCTTAGTTAAAACATCCCCAAAGTTTGGCATTAAAACGAGGACCCAAAGCCCAAACCATAAAGCTCAAAACCCAAAAACTGACAATTCTGGCCAGACCCAGCTACACGGGTCGTGTAACCCTACACGGGTTGTGTAGGACCCAAGGCAAAACTGATCCGAAGCCCCAGAGACCCTACACGGGTCGTGTATCAGCAAACGGGTCGTGTACGCTGTGCAGTAACTTGGTTTTTGGTCATTTTAACCCCCTTTTGACACAATTGAAGCTCCAAATCAACCCAAGACCAATTATACATGAAAATACACCTTTAATAACTCATTTACAAGCATTCATCTCCCAATCCAAGTGTTCATGACTTAAATGAATGGAAATCACAATTCAAGTTCTTATCTCAGAACAAGTGATTCATGAACTATGTTCCAAGTCAATCATTACACTTAACACCATCAAGTACCCAATTAAGTCCTGAACCAAGGTCATCTCTTAAGGGAGTCATTCCCACACAACTCTAAAGAAGATAGCCTCATGGAATTCCCAATTCCAATCATTGGTCCAAATGGTTAAAACCCATGGAATACCCAATTCCAATCAATCAATTGATAACTACAAGTAGAGTTCCCTTCTTCCATTCCATGGAATCATTAGGAAATGATCCTTACTCCACTTATACTTCCAAATTGATGCAATAAAACCATTCATCCATTGAACAAGAGATCCATTCATCAAATCCATGAATAAAACCCATTTCAATACTAAATTATCATTTTCTAGTGATTCAAGGTTTGAGACTACAAATTAAAGGTTGGAATCCTTAAGGAATCATTAGAAATGAATCCCCTCATCCAAAACCACCATAATCATCCATCAATTTCTAGATTTCTCAACAATTCATCAAATCCCTAATTTCTAGGGTTCATAACACCCAAATAAATCAAGTAATTGGATCTAAAGCATACATGGATTGGATGTAGACTCCAACAACTTAGAAACATCAATTAGACCTTGGGGAATCATAGGAAGAACCTCATCCCAACTTAAATCTCGGATTGGGTCCAAACCCCAACCTCAAACTCGAAAATATAGGGTTAGAAAGGTGGGTTTATACCTTAGATTGCTTGAAATCTTCAAGAACTTTGATCAATCTTCAAGCTCTAGCATCTTATCCTCCATGATCACTCAAAATCGCCACTCTCTCCCTCTCCTTCTCTCAAGTTGAATCCGGAAAATAAGGTTAGGGAGTCGCACTAAAGGCGGCGGAAGAAACCCCTAACGCGGTCAAGTCTTGCGAAAAACGTGATTGTGGCTGAAATGGGAGAAACCCCCATCAAAAACTTGATATCTTTCATAATTGGCAAAACTAGTCCCTATAGTTTGATCCTTTTTCACCCAACACCCCAAAAGTCCATTTCCTCTAACTAGGAGTCTCTAAGTTCACACTTATGCCCCAAATATAATTATTTATTTCACTAGAGTCGTTCTCTAGGTCAACACTAACCCTTAGTTTCCCAATTTTGGCACAAATGGTCCCTTACACTAAAATTCTTCACAATTTAGGTCCTTAATGAAATTCAAGGAAATATTAGACCTAATATAAACTCCACCTCAATTCCTTTAGTATATCTTCTAATTTTTCTAAATCCATTACTATTCAAATCTAATTAGGGTAAGTTTGGTCAAATTGACACTTTTAGTCCTTATGACAAAATTTCTCACATTTGGTTACAATTTCATTTTAAAACTATATTTGGCTCATTTATTCACAATATAAAATATAACAAAATATTAAATTTAGTTACTTAGTTGTTTTCCTTATTTACAAAATAAGTTTTATTTCGTCGGTTTAAGCCCAAAACTCCTAGGCCCAAAACACGGATGTTACAGATATTATCGTCAAATTTGTTGAAAAGTCTCTAACAACATAAAACGATAAATTTGACTTATATTGGACCATGTTTATTTCTCCTTTTAAAAATTTTACCTCTAAATCGAAAATCTACTAATCTCTAGTCAAAAATAAATCTATGACAAAATTATACGATTGTTCTATGTGTTTTTCAAGAATTCACACGACAAGGACAACGCTATATGGTTTAACTACTTTATTAATTTTTATTTCTATTTTCAGCTTTAATATACCTTTTTAAACATGTAAGATCCGTTTTCAAATAATCATGTTTAAATAAAATGTAAGTTGGTGGAATTGGATGGGATAGCGGGGCGAATTTAGGGTTAACGATGCTATCCTTTGCAACGATCGTGCATGCACATGATTGGAGATAGCGACACTATCCCATAAGATTGTGCCGCTATATGTCGCTATTTACACTAAAACCCTAAATATATCTAGGTTTTTAGGTCGTAATTTAAGGGTCCTAAACCTTAGGTAGCTGCCATTTCTTCTCCTTCAACCTCCAGAAACATCTCTAACCTAACCCTAGCCTCCTTTGGTGATTTTTGGCTCCATTGTTCATCTTGGAAGGTTTCTTGAGGAAGAAGAAGGTGTGTGGAGGTGCAAGGTGGTCTTCCTCAAGCTTGGTTCTACAAGATCTGCAATTTTTGGACCTTTTCTAAGTGTAAAGTTTCTCCCTTTTGGTGTTCTAAGCTAGATCTTGTTGCATTAGTTGCATTTGATGGCATAAAGTGGGTTTTGGTCCCTTTGTTGCTTTATCCTTAGTGTGATATGGAAAAGGTCAATCCTTTATGTTCCTAGTTGCATCCCTTGAGCTTTTGAGTTAGTTTTGGGAGTGTGTCAAGCTCTCTTAAGGGATTTGTTTGATGATGGTAGCTAATTTCATGTTTTAGACTTAGGTTTTTAGTTTTGGACATATGATGGGCATGCATGACCATAAAGGTGGCAACTTTATGAGTCTACGGTTGTGTTAGGAAAGTTCTGGAAGAGCTTGACCCTTGGCTGAACGGATTAAGTGCTTAATGAAGTTTTGGTAAAAAAAACATAGATAGCGACGCTATCTATGGGGATAGCGATGCTATCTGTCACAATGGCCAAAGTTGACCCGTGGTAATAACGACACTATTTTGAGGAGATAGTGGCGCTATCTGGTCTGTTGACCGTTGACTTTGACATTGACCTTTGACCGTTGACTTTTTGACCAGTTTGACTTTTATCCAAACTTGGGGGATTTGAGATGCCGGTTTTAGGAGTTTGTCCTGTTTGGGGTTTAGGATTTGCTAAGTTGTGTTTATCCTTATTAGGAGGTTCGTTTTGTCAAAATCCAAGGAGACGCACGTGGAGTGCTTTTAGTTTGGTGGATCAAGTGAGTCTTCTCATTGTACTATGTGTGAAGTTGCATGTGCAGGTAGTACAATAACGTAGGGAGTGAGCGCATGATTGTTTGCTTGATGATTAGGATTGTATATACTAATAAGTAGTTATATGATTCGTTCTGATGACTTTGCCGGGGTGCCAGTACCAGGCCAGGGCCAGGATTGGTCAGCACTAGGTCCGAGCCAGGAGGGTACGTGCCGAGATTTCCAAAAGGAGGCCAATGCTGGGGCAGTACCAGACCAGAGCCAGGATTGGCAGGTCAGAGCCGGGAGGGCTGGTGCCGTGATACCCTAAGGTGCAGTGTCGTGCTAGGGTTGTACCTAGATGTTGTATGCGCCTTATGTTTTGAATGTGATGGATTACGTGGTATTTTGGGAAACTCACTAAGCTTTGTGCTTACTCTATCACTCTAAATATTTTTCAGGCATTTTGCTACCGATGATTGGAGCACGGCACAACTGTATCACATCTGACCTCCTTGGGTGTCATGTTTTCCGTTATATTACGTTTTTGTACTCGTTTTTATAATATTTGTTTCATGTTGACTCTTTTTCTAAAAATTTAATGGAGGTTTTTATGTTTTTCAGTCGTTTAGTGGGTTTTAAATTTGGTTGGTAAATTAGAAATGTTAATCTGAAATTTGGGGCGTTACAAAACAAGTTTTAATTTAAAACATAAACTAAAAAAAATTACCCCCAACCCCACAAAAACGAATAATCCTCATTCTATCTGAAATATCAGCAACACCACAACTACCACCTTCAACTCCACCATCATCACTACCTACAGCCACCGTTATCACCATCTTCGGCCACCACTTTCCCACCCACCCCTTCACCCTTCATTAAAACCCTAATTGATTACCGCCTCTATCATGTTCATCTACATTCATTTTCATCACCATCACGACCTTTATTCTCTCTCTTGTAGGCAAATTCACCACTATCGCCAATCATATTTCCAGCCTATGCAGTTTTGTGGTCAAAAATCAAATAGCGGTCATAGGCCGAGATTTAAAAAAGCGGTTATCGTGGTGGGATAGCGTTCAGATAACGATTTTGTATATTACGTAGAAATTTTATGTATGTATTGTTGGATTAGGTGTCTAACCCATGCCTAATAATTAATATTTACCTAATTAATAGTAGCATAGTCCATTTGGGTTGCCCTCATAGCTGGAGGTTTGGTAGAAAATTCGGTAGAGAGAAAGATTGATTTATTATGTGATTAATAAATCAATAGAATTAAATATATGGTTTATTAATATATTAAAGTGATAATATATTAATTAGAAACTATATTAATTAATTAGAAATTAATCTGGAATTAATTGGATTTAATTTGGTGATTAATTCAATTAATTAAAGGTGCAGGGACTGAAACTGTAATTATTCAATAGTTGAGTAAGTGACAGTATGAGTGAGTGATGGCAATCGATTTTCTATATGGATATATATAGAAATCGATTTTGATAAAAGAAGATAAATAAGAGTTAGAATTTTAAGATAAAAGGTTTATCTTATTTGAATTCAAATATATTTATCTCTAAGGCTTATCAACTGGTCATCTGGAAAACTATAAATAGGGGTCCCTAGACACCCTATTTTCTGCGCCATTTTTGATACCCTAACTCTCTGGAATTTTCGATCCATATACCTCAGCTCCCTGGGTGTGACTTCACTTGAGGCAGGATAATTTTGCTGCTTTGCTTCCAAGAAATCTAAAGGTTAGTTTTCTGGTTTTATTCTTTAGAAATTTTTGTTGGCCTTTTAGGAAATTGTTATATGTTCAATTAGAAGAAAACATAAATCCTCATAGGTTGCATGTGAACTTAGGTTATTAGTTCATTGGTTGCAGAAAACCTTTCAGTGGTATCAGAGCCTGTTACTTGTTTTCTTGTTGAATAGTTATAACTGTTTTTCCTAAAAATTAGGGTTTAAAGCTTATAAACCCTAATATTATGTGGATCAACTTTTAGGATTAGGGTTTTGGAAACCCTAATCCCCCCCCCCCAAGTGATTTTCAAAATTACCTTTAGAGTTTTAGGAGGTTTTCTATTTTTGGTAACTTTAATTGTTTAATTAAATAGATAGCCTTAAACCCATTTGTTTGAATTCGAAAATTAGGGGTTTAAGATAGGTTTAAATTAATTTGATTAATTTGTGAAACCTATCTACATTTGAATTAATTTAATTAATTGTTAATTAAAGGATAATTAAAGGATTTAATTTGATTTTAATTTAATAGTTAAATTTCGAAAATTAAAGGATAAATCCTAAAATATTTTAAAAGGTTTAAAATATCAAGATTTAATTAATTATTTAATTAAAGGATAATTAAATCGAATTTAAAAGGTTTAATTTAATTTTAAATTTAATAGTTAAATTTGAAAAAACATTAAAAGATAAACCTGGAATATTTTAAAAGGTTTAAAATATATCTTATATATATTATTAAAGGTTAATACTATATGTATAAGATAAGTTGGTTAGTGAAATCAATAGTAGGCCTCATTCACGAAGCTGATCTATAAAGTGGGTATAAGGAGACTGCCTATAAAATGGCGATCTAATGGGTGTCCACTCTCACCCACCACTCGCCTGATCAGTGGAGGGTCGTTAGCCGAACGGGTTTGATAGGACCGCTAAATCATTAAAAGTATAATGATCAAAGTACTAGAACACTTTACAAAATCCCAATCTAGTTACTTTAGGAAAAATGTGAATTTGATGCTAATCCATGAAATTGCACATTGCACTTTATGAAACGTTGGTGGAGCGTGTGTGGTTTACCGGCACACCAATAGGAGTTCATAAAGAGTGGCAATGGGTTTCTCGGGTGTTATCGTTGTTGATGGAGCGTGTGTGGTTTACCGGCACATCAATTTGAGATGGTAATTGATCTCGAGAGTACCAAGCTAATTTGCATGGTTATTCACACCCGGTTTGTGATCCTCGGCATCCCAGTCACAAACGGTGGGGCATATCCGAGATTAAACATGCTATTGAACAATTCAATAAATCTCAAAAGAAACTAGGAATTCCATTATAATAAGATTATTTTCCGCGGTGGAATTGGCTGAATCGTCATTCGCCTACCTTTATAAAATTTGCAAATAGATTACTGCATCCCTCTTCTATGTTGTAAATTGTTATAGTTGGATCCTAGCCTTATTTTATATTGGGTTAATTATAAGGACCGACAAGTATCTAATTAAACTTACCTTCTTTTATAGATGTCTTCTGCTAATCAATCCGTTCCCCACTCAAACTCCAATGTTACCTCAATCCTCTCGTTATGTTCAAAGGTTCAATTGAACGGGACGAACTACAACGACTGGAAAAGAAATATCAAGATGGCTCTAAGGTTCGAGAACAAATAGTATGTACTCGAGACTGAGCTTGTCGATATTGACCTTGAAACTGCTACTCCCGAGGAACTTGCCTCGTACCAAAAACATTCTGATGATGCGACCAAAGTGGCATGCATCATGATCACCACAAAGAAACCTGAATTGCAAAGGATATATGAAGACTACTGGCCCTATGAGATGCATAAGGAGCTTGCAGAAAAGTTTCGCAAGCAAGAGCGCATCGAGAGGTGCGAGGTGGTCAAGGACTTCACGAGCAGCAAGCCTAGAGATGGAGAGTCCATCTGCACTCATGTGAAAAGGATGCAAGGTTACGTGGAGCGGCTTAGGAAGCTTGCGATGTCTGTACACGAGGAGTTGGCCGTTGACATAGTACTTAACTCATTGCCGAGTTCTTATGACCAGTTCAGGCTGGCTTATCATTTGAACAACAATCAGTCTACACTGGCTGAATTGCATCACATGCTTAGGACTGCTGAAGACGGAATGAAGGGTAAAAGTGTATCCTCGGTTAATCAGCCCGTCTTAGCCATTGGAAGTGGCAAAGGATAGAAACGGAAGGGCCCTCCTAAACAAAATTGGAGGGAGAAGGTTCAGGTCGGGTCGTCCAGCAATGGCCCGAGAACCAAGTCTTCCCACATTCCTTGTGTGGCCAACCCCAATGAAGCCGACTGCTTCTATTGCAAAGAGAAGGGCCATTGGAAGAGAAGCTGCCCGAAGTACTTGCAGTACGACAAGGATGGGAAAGTAAAGTCATCGACAGCAGGTATATACACTCTCTCTAAAAACTCACCATCTTCTAATTCTTGGGTACTTGATACAGGATGTGGTTTTCACATATGTTTTGATTTGCAGGGCCTAAAGGAAAGCAGGGAGGTGGAGCACGGTAGACTGAACCTGATCATGGGCAATAGGAGATCGTCCCATGTTACCAATATCGGTGTCTATAGTTTAGTGCACAGTAGTGATGTTAGTTTAGAATTATTAAATTGTTGCTATTCACCAGAAATGGCAAGAAACATTATTTCATTTCACGCATTGTTCAGACAAGGATTTCAGTTTTCTTTTGATAATAAAATTGGTTCAATTTCTGTTTTCAAAAATGGTGCTTTTATTTTTACTGCTTTTCCTTGTGATGGTGTGTATGAAACTGTAGAATGTGTTGACAATTTAGGACATAGTGTTAATTATATTGATTCTACTAGTGGTGTAGAAAAGGCATGCGTGTGGCATAGTCGGCTTGGGCACATCAGCAAGAAATGCATCGCCCAACTCCAAAAGGATGGAGTGTTGGAATCATTCGACCTCAAGTCGGATGATGTATGTGAATTTTGTCTATTGGGCAAGATGACTAAATCACCTTTCAAAGGTTCTTTTGAAAGAGGTGACGGTCTGTTGGACATCATACACACGGATGTGTGTGGTCCCTTCAGATCAACCACAAAGGATGGCACGCGGTTCTACATGACCTTTACTGACGATTTTAGTAGATACGGTTATATCTACTTAATCAAGCACAAGTCTAAAACCTTTGAAAAGTTCAAAGAGTTTAAGAACGAAGTAGAGAATCAATTAGGCAGGAAGATAAAGATGCTCAGGTCCGACAGAGGCGGAGAGTATCTTAGTATCGAGTTCCTAGACTATCTAAAGGAATGCGGAATAGTTTCGCAGTTGACACCTCCCAGAACACCACAGTTGAACGGTGTTGCCGAGAGGCGTAACCGAACCCTGTTAGACATGGTTCGTTCCATGATGAGTCGAGTTTCACTTCCCATTCACTTCTGGGGGTATGCATTAGAGACTGCCGTCCATATCCTCAATCTTGTTCCATGTAAGAAGGTTGCTAAAACACCTCATGAAATGTGGACGGGGAAAGTTCCCTCGTTGGCACATATCAAAGTCTGGGGTTGTGAGGCTTTCGTTAGACGAGAGACTCAAGACAAACTTTCAAAAAGAAGCGAAAGGTGTTTCTTCATTGGTTACCCCAAATAGCCCTTTGGATATCTATTCTACAGACCGAGCGAGGACGTGGTCTTTGTAGCTATACGAGTAGTCTTTTGAGAGAGAGAGCTGATATTCAAAGAGGACAGTGGGAGTACCATTGATCTTGAAGAAATTCAAGAGTCATTAGATGACACAACCTTAGGAGAAACTAGCAACCAACCTGAGGAAGAAGTTCCTGTTGGTCCGACTAAAGTATCCTTACCTCTTAGGCGCTCCGGTAGAGTTAGCATGCCACCCGAGTTTTATGGTTTTCATATAACAATGGATGGGGACACATTTGTCAGTGATAGAACACTGATAAATTTGGATGAGCCAGCTAACTACCAGGAAGCAGTGGCGGGCTCTGAGTCTGCCAAGTGGAAAGAGGCAATGGATAGCGAGATCAAGCCCATGTATGACAATCAAGTTTGGAACTTGGTTGACAATGTACCGGGTCGAAAGACAGTCGGGTGCAAGTGGATCTTCAAGAAGAAGACCGACATGGATGGAAGGGTACACACTTTCAAGGCAAGACTGGTTGCGAAGGGCTTTACTCAAACCCCAGGGGTTGACTATGACGAGACCTTCTCACCAGTAGCCAAGATAAAGTCTATTAGGATTATGCTGGCCATAGCTGCGTTTCATGACTATGAAATTTGGCAGATGGACGTCAAAACCGCTTTCCTTAATGGGAAGTTGACTAAGGATGTTTACATGAATCAGCCAGAGGGTTTTGTCGATGCAAAGTATCCCAATAAAGTGTGTAAGCTTGAGAAATCGATCTACGGATTGAAACAAGCTTCTCGCAGCTGGAATCTTTGCTTCCATGAGAAAGTCAAAGAGTTTGGCTTCTCTAGGAGCGAGGATGAGTCCTGCGTATATGTCAAGGCTAGTGGGAGTATAGTCACTTTTCTGGTGCTGTATGTTGATGACATACTGCTCATGGGAAACGCCGTTCCAACCTTGCAAGATGTCAAGTCTTGGCTTGGGAAGTTTTTCGCATGAAGGACCTAGGAGAAGTTGCCTATATTCTAGGGATAAGAATATTGAGAGATAGGAAGAAGAGACAAATTGGACTTAGTCAGGGTACATACTTGGAAAAGGTACTAAAGTGGTTTAGTATGGAAAATTCCAAGAAGGGAGAGCTACCTATCCAAAGTAATGCAAAGTTGAGTAATACTCAAAGTCCAAGTACAGACGAGGAGATAGCTGACATGAGTCAGGTACCTTGCGCTTCGGCTGTGGGGTCGATCATGTACGCTATGACGTGTACTCGCCCTGACGTGGCCTTTGATTTGAGCATGGTCAGTCGGTACCAGGGAAACCTTGGAAGGGCACATTGGATAGCTGTGAAAAATATACTCAAGTATCTGCGAAGTACAAAGAACATGGTGTTAGTCCTTGGAGGCAGTGATACTTTGAGAGTTGAAGGATATACAGATGCTAGCTTTCAGACGGATAGAGACAATGGTCGGTCTCAATCGGGCTGGGTATTCCTTTTGAATAGGGGAGCAGTAACTTGGAAGAGTTCCAAGCAAGAGACGGTGGCTGATTCTACGTGCGAATCAGAGTACATAGCAGCAAGTGAAGCGTCAAAGGAAGTTGCTTGGCTGAAGAACTTTATCGGTGACCTTGGAGTTGTCCCGAGTATTCAGGAGCCCATGGAACTATTCTGCGATAATGAAGGAGCGGTTGCATTGACAAAGGAACCACGAGACCATGGAAAGTCCAGGCATATCGACAGAAAGTACCACTACATAAGACATAGAGTAGAAGAAGGTCACCTCCTTGTAAAGAGGGTATCATCGGAAGATAATCCTGCAGATCCCTTGACAAAGGCTCTGAGTAGGATTAAGCAAAATCAGCATGCTAGAAGCATTGGATTAAGAGATGATATAAGTTTTTGTAATTAGATAGGTTTTGAAACTTGTAACAATGTAATTGTATTTGACTTTTTATGATTTAATAATAGAGATTTATTAATGAGTAATGGTTAACTACTTTTTTCAATACTTTGTCATTGTGTTTCATTTTGCATGTTTACTTCCTGAGTAATTGGATTACTCAAATATCCACAGTCGCTCATCCTTTAGGGAGTAAGTATGAAGGAAGACTGTCATGAATTGGTTTGTAGATTGTCTAAGGAGTTTGACATTGCAATAAGATTGCTGCAACGTTCATGAGTACTTGGAAATGGAGATTTGAGTATTGGATAAACACACACTCAATAGATTGCTTCATGGATTACATCACGAGCAATATTGAGACGATAATATCTCTTGATCTTTAAGCCAAGACATATGAGTTATGATTTACTAGGCGGTTGTTCATTGATAATACAAAAACACATCAGTAACTCAGTGTTATAAAACGTATTGTTGTGAGTGACTTATCTGGTAAAAGACATAAGTATATGAGTCGAAGCTTATTCGTCCCTTGACCCTAATAGGGAACAGATATCTGTAGGCCTCTCGATGAATTTGAAGTTAACTAAAAGGGTTGGCCAACCGGGACTAAATTGACATGGTCAATTAGTAGTCTAAGAGTCATATACAAATCGGAAATCGAGAAACAGAGAATCAGACCAGGATTGATTTTAATCCATGTCTTGAGTCTGAAAATATCTTGTTGGATGGAGGATCATCTGATCACTTATCTATGGACAGAACTGACTAGGTTAGAGTTCGGCAGCGGTTTCTAGGAAGCTACAAATGCTGATTAATTAGAGGTTAAATTAGTAATTATAGTCATAGACTTATCCAAGTGGGAGACTGTTGGATTAAGTGTCTAACCATGACTAATTATTAATATTTACCTAATTAATAGTAGCATAGTCTATTTGGGTTGCCCTCATAGCTGGAGGTTTGGTAGAAAATTCGGTAGAGAGAAAGATTGATTTATTATGTGATTAATAAATCAATAGAATTAAATATATGGTTTATTAGTATATTAAAGTGATAATATATTAATTAGAAACTATATTAATTAATTAGAAATTAATCTGGAATTAATTGGATTTAATTTGGTGATTAATTTAATTAATTAAAGGTGCAGGGACTGAAACTGTAATTATTCAATAGTTGAGTAAGTGACAGTATGAGTGAGTGATGGCAATCGATTTTCTATATGGATATATATAGAAATCGATTTTGATAAAAGAAGATAAATAAGAGTTTGAATTGTAAGATAAAATGTTTATCTTATTTGAATTCAAATAGGTTTATTTCTAAGGCTTATCAACTGGTCATCTGGAAAACTATAAATATGGGTCCCTAGATACCCTATTTTCTGCGCCATTTTTGATACCCTAACTCTCTGGAACTTTCGATCCATATACCTCAGCTCCCTGGGTGTGACTTCACTTGAGGCAGGATAATTTTGCTGCTTTGCTTCCAAGAAATCTAAAGGTTAGTTTTCTGGTTTTATTATTTAGAAATTTTTGTTGGCCTGTTAGGAACTTGTTATATGTTCAATTAGAAGAAAACATAGATCCTCATAGGTTGCATGTGAACTTAGGTTATTAGTCCATTGGTTGCAGAAAACCTTTCATGTATATATATATATATATATATATATATATATATATATATATATATATATATATATATATATATATATATATATATATATATATATATATATATATATATATATATATATATATATATATATATATATATATATAGTTAGGATATTTTGAGAACCACAAGTCCCCCGAGAACCCGAGAACTCCCAAACCGATATTTTTTTCAAAAAAACCGACCACATAGGTCTCTAAAACGCTCAAATAGGTGTCGGATCGCTGAAAAAAATTTCCGAAAAAACGACTTTTTTTTTTTTGAAAAAATTTTGCACATGTTCAAAAAAAAAACTTTGCACATGTGCAAACTTTTTTATACGTACACTTTTTTTGAAATTTTTTTTTTACAGAACGCCTTAAATATATGTTAGAAAGACATCCATAAAAAAAACTTGAAAAAAAATGTACGTATAAAAAACTTTGCACATGTGCAAAGTTTTTTTTTTTTGCACATGTACAAAGTTTTTCAAAAAAAAAAGTCGTTTTTTTCGGAAATTCTTTTTCAGCGACCCGGCCCCATTTTGAGCGTCTAAGAGGCCTATGGGGTCGGTTTTTTGAAAAAAATATCGGTTTGGGAGATATAGGATTGATTTAAAAGGAGTTGGGAGTTCTCGGGTTCTCGGGGTGAAGTTGGTTCTCAAAAGATCCTAAGTCTATATATATATATATATATATATATATATATATATATATATATATATATATATATATATATATATATATATATATATATATATATATATATATACATATATATATATATATATATATATATATATATATATATATATATATATATATATACATATATATATATATATATATATATATATATATATATATATATATATATATATATATATATATATATATATATATATATATATACACATATATAGAGTTAGGATATAATAAGATCCATAATTATTGTGTGGTCGTAAGGACCAATAACAAACCAGTATGAGCCAAGGACAATTTAGTAATATTGTATTTATATTTCCAAATCCGGTTGCCTATAATTTTGGAAGTTTTCCATGATTTTCTCTATTTAGTTTTACAGCCATATTTATCTCTACCATCATTGATTCGTTCATTATGATTCTTCACGTAGACAACAAAAATCGCCAAAGCCATCACATCCACCATCATCGATTCCTTCATCTTGTTCTTCAATTCATTGTCATACCTGCAATCTGAATAAAAAACGTAGCATGTTTCCGATTCTTCACGCAGACAACAAAAATCGCCAAGGCCATCACATCCACCATCATCGATTCCTTCATCTTGTTCTTCAATTCATTGTCATACTTGCAATCTGAATAAAAAACGCAACATGTTTCTTCTCCATGTCACCTGCACCATTATCTACATACCATATCGCCATTATCTTGACGACTTTACAATTTTGAATTTCAGAAACAAAACCACTGCAGAATTTTGAAGAGAATGATGTTCCATGGTTATTTTATTTTAATTGATTCCTCTATTTCTTCATTTTTTAAGTACCAATTTTGGAGATCTATTGAATATGAATGTAGGTTTCTGACTTCTCTTGAAGTTGCAAGTAGGTGCATATTATGGAAAATAGAAGAGAAGAAATATGTAGAGAAAGAAGAAGGAAACACAAGGACACAAAAGCTTCTTATGACACTGTAACATTCTGTCAGAATATGATATTCTGCCAGAATGAATTTTTTAGGAAAGAATGATTCGGTAAAAAATTGATTGATATTTTCAAGAAGAAATCAAAAAAGTTCTATTAAGAATGTCTAATCTTTTGACATTATCAAATTAACTTATAACCAATATATATTCTGACAGAATACACATAATACTTGTTGGTATTATCAAATTTACTTATAGCTGAATACATTCTAACAGAATATACATATTACACCTAGCATTCTCTTTAATACACATATCCTTTCTGTGTACAATCATTAAACGACTCCTTTTGAAAATTTTCTTTATTCTATCAGAATGTATGTAGTATAATTATGTAATGTACGATTGTAATGTGTATTCTATCTTAATACAAATAACATTAACAAAAAGTTGTAAAGCTTTCGAGATAATGGCATTCAAGAATGAAACTCAACTAATGTATTCTAACAGAATACTCGACTAATCTATTCTTCTATAAATTTTCATCATTCTAACAGAATATGAAACACATTTATTATGTAACTGCAAAATTGTAATCAATGCTATTACCATATCTGAAAAGGACGATTTTTTGGGAATACGTAATCTCTACCCAGGAAAAAAGGAATCGTTTTGCCCATTACCATATACATAAACCCTATACAATTCCCATAATACCCTTTATTAAACAGATTTGTACAAGAGCAAGTGAAGCCTAGCCTAGCTGGGTGGATGCACCCGGGTTATATACCCATGTGGTGGAAGGTCTGGAGTTCGACTCCGACTAACCCCATGTGGGGGATTTTCCTGGAAGGCGAATTAAGTGGAGGGGAAAGGCCTTTGCGCCTTAGGTAATCGCCAACTGCCCTGGGTGAAACCATATCTATTCGCTGGTTCCAAAAAAAAAAACAGATTTGTATAAGAATTAATTAATTTTAATTAAAATATCTAACCAAATCTCAACCTTTATTGTAGTTGATCTAATGGTTTATATCTAGTCCTACATCCACACAATAACTAGTGGTCTTAATATATCCTAACCCTATATATATATATATATATATATATATATATATATATATATATATATATATATATATATATATATATATATATATATATATATATATATATATATATATATATATATATATATATATATATATATATTCACACACACATACATATACTATATAGAATTAATATCACAAAAAAGTTATATAAAACCCGTATCATAAAACATATGGTAGTGTCATAGTGTCAAACATAATTAATTGCAATCCACGGGTTCGACATCAGAGTCAACATCGTCTAAGGCATTCACTTCTCCATCTTGGTCTTCACTAACATCAAGATCTTCATGTGATCTCTAATCTCATAATCATCGTCTCTATAACGCTCCTTGTTGCTCCTCCTCGTTTTTTATTGCTGCAAATCATCAATCAAGCAAGATCATGATAGGATTGGAAGTCACAACTCGCAAGAAGAGTAATTTTGGTGGCTGATTTTAGGTCAAACCAGACCAGCTTGCATAAGAAAAAAGAGAGCGAGAGGTTAGATCTTGTTGATTTGGCCTTATGACCTTACAGGAGTGTTTTGTGATCGGGCTACTATATATTTAATCGACTGGCCCCGAAATAAACAGCCCAAATGTCATTTTAGAAAATAGCGGTATTTCACCACAATAACACAATCGATGTAGCGGTCAAATTGCGATAAATCTCAACGCAAATCTCGGTTCCGCAATTCCCAACCACTATTCTTCACCGCTATTTTATCTAGGACCGTGAATCGTTATCTCACTGAGATCTCACCGAGATCTCGGCGCTATTGACTGCATAGTTTCCAGCCACCACAACTGTCATCTATCATCTTTCTAGACACTACCATCGCCTTATTTGTTTCCAAACCCACCGCTGCCAACCTTATTTTTCTTTAGCACAACTAATGTCGACCTTCTCTTTCTCTGCCACCTCCATCTCCTCTACAGATCTCCTTTGGCACTGATAGACCCTACAATTTCCTATAACAAAAATAAGTTTTTGATCTAGGGCTTTCTCAAGAAATCATAGTTGCAGGTTTGACCATAAAGATGTGAGTTTTACTCCATAAGCTTTCAATTTTTATACAACTAAGGATCAAAACAACCTTGAGATTTAAAACATTTGATTTCTGGTCTCATATGAAAATTAATTGCTCATTTATTCTTATTTATCGACGTCTATGTTTTCATCACCATCCCTACTCGTTGCCACCCTATTGTTGTAGGATTCTCTTTAGAAATGGAAACTAATATGTGTTTAAATAAACAGATCTTTGGTTGGTTTTGCGGATTGGATTTAATTAGGTTTGCATTATAGCATCCACAATATGAGCTTTTTCAAATAAAAAGCTTTTATAATTTTAACAAGCTATAGGAGAAGCTTTTTTAAAACCAAGTTTTTTTTTGTTAAAAGAGCTTGTTAATGAACAAGCTCTATGGTTAGAGTGTTTTTTACAAAATAATATTATTATATTGATATATCTATTGCATATATATATATATATATATATATATATATATATATATATATATATATATATATATATATATATATATATATATATATATATATATATATATATATATATATATATATATATATGTATATATATATATATATATATATATATATATATATATATATATATATATATATATATATATGTGTGTGTGTGTGTATGTATGTTTGTGTGCATGTTTGTATGTATGTATGTATGTATGTATACATACATACATACATACACACACGCATATATATATATATATATATATATATATATATATATATATATATATATATATATATATATATATATATATATATATATATAAAATGGATCATAGTACTATATTGGAGAAAAAAAATTCGAAAAAAAAATTTTGGATCATTATTTTTTTTACAATGAAACAATGATCCAAAAGTTTTTTCCAATTTTTTTTATAATGATATAGTACTATTCTCCATTTTATGATTTGTATTTTTTTATATTTTTTTCAATTTTTTTAAGATGTCCTTACGAGTCCTCAACGGAACGATATATATATATATATATATATATATATATATATATATATATATATATATATATATATATATATATATATATATATATATATATATATATATATATATATAAATATATATATATATAGAGGAATAGGTTCAAATGAGAACCACTAAAAGGTTAAGAACCGTGAGAACCGATATTCACACATTAAGAATTATGTTTTTTTTTTGTTTTTTTGTTTTTTCACACTTGTTTATTATGTGAAAATACATAAAACTTAATAAATTACCTTATTTTTTAATACGTTTTACAGTATTCACAATATAATAAAACTTTTAGTTATTAAACTGTGAATACTATAACAGAAATTTTTTATTAAACTGTGAATTAGTGGTTCTCACGGTTCTCAACCTTTTAGTGGTTCTCATTTGAACCCTTATATATATATATATATATATATATATATATATATATATATATATATATATATATATATCTATATATATATATATATATATATATATATATATATATATATATATATATATATATATATATATATATATATATATATATTCTTTTGCGATCATAAAAAACTATATGAATAAGCTCTTCTATCGTTGGTGTTTATAAAAGCTTTTTAGTTTCGGATTTGATAACGACATATCATCAAAAAGCACAAAAATGGTTTGTGAAAAAACTCCCCTACTACGGATGCTCTTAGTTATATCCTCTTCTAAAGTATGTTTTCCTGCAGATCCAAGCTGAGCTTGGCACTTGTTCAGAAGAAGCTACCCCATTGCTAGTCAGTGATGATGGGATTAAGGAGAGGGAGAGGTGGGGTCAACCTAATTTTTTTTTAGTTAATAAAAGTTTAAAGAAATATAAAAAAAGGTTTAAAAGAAAATAAAAAAGGTAAAATAATGAATGACCATGAAAGCAAGCAAGAAATTAAAAGCACAACCAGGATGAATGACCAAGAAAGCAAGCAAGAAATTGAAAACACAGGTGGTAGTTTTATAGTTATTCTTGTAGTGTATGTTTTTGCAAACCATAATGACCAAAGACCTAATTCTGTCTAAATTATTAAAGACATTTGCAGCCCCTTTATAGAAAAATGGATCCAAAGCTCACATCTGGTCCTTAACCTGGCACATAATTCGTTCGTGAAATAACTTTAAGAAATATTACAACCTTTCTAAAAAGAAACATTACAATCTTTGCTGGAATGAATCAAAAGAAGTGTTATATTTTTCGAATGAAGAGAACAAATTAAAGTCTTCAACTAATACTTAATATACCTAAACTACATTTCATATGTAAAAGTTTATTTGTTTCTGAAGCCTGAACTAATGACCACAACAAGAATATGTAGCTATTGCGAGGAAACTTAGGGACGACTTTTGTTCGTCGCTAATGATAGAACTAGGGGGACGACTCGTCTACAGAGTAAAGAAATACAAGTACATCCCAATGATCAGTAAAATAGTATTAAGGATTCGAGTTTCTAATTGAAAATAAACAGAAAATTAAACATATAATGGCCAAATGATTGCAGAGGATCAACAACACATATATAGTTTCTATCACGAGAAATGTTTTAGTGATGTCCTTCATGCCTTGTTGGTGCTAAATAGCTCAAGCGCGCCACCTGTATGCAACCTATGAGAGGTTCGAACATGTCTGTATTCTTTGAAACCAATAGGAACGTAAAGACGAGGGTGTTCCGAGTCCACGAGTTCTGGTGGTGCTTCCACCTTCTTGTCATTCGGTCCCAACACAAATAAAACTATCGAGTAACGTGTTTTAGGTTCGAAAGACCAGACTCTATGCTTCACGCTACAAAATTTCCCATTGCTCCACGCCTTGATCATCACATTCACACGAGTACAAACATTATAAAGAAATAATTATAGTAAAAGAATATGTTATAAACTCAGAATATTCTTAGAACTTCCTTTCAATAGAATGGTGGTGTTACTTACCTTGCCAATATCGCCGATGTTCACAGCTAGTGTGCCAGGAACGGGGTCTACTGAGATAATCTCACCGGAATATTTGTCAACCACCTGCAGACCATTTACGTTTTCGTCATCGTGTAAAATGGTCAGAAATGTAGGGTCGGAGTGCATGCCGATGCCGCTTAACCCTACGCTTTCATGGCAGTAATGGTATTTGTTCATTCTCATTTGGCAACACCATCCGTCGAACAAATCTCCGGCCAAACCACTGCCTTCCATTAACTTCCGGCCAAGAAGTCCGGCCAGATCACGAGTAGCTTTCATATACTTGTATATAATCTCCCTACAACAAACAATCAAAGAATTGAGTTTATATACTTCTCTTTATTTGTTGAAAATTCATACTCTATTTATCATCTGGGTTGGATAGTGATCAAATGATCAAATAGGTGGACGCCCGAGGAGAAAGATACCTTTGGTGAAGGGAAGCTTCGAGGTGATCATAGAACTCATCGGGTGAAAAGATATCGTCGATACTTAGAGTCTCGAAAAATGGAGTTCCTGGATTACGTCCCAGGTAGCCCTTGCCTTGTTCGGTATGAACCGTCCGCCTCTTGATCTCATCAGGAAGATCTAGGAGAGAGGCGATCACCGCCTTCATCTCCGCCATGAGCTCCGCTGGGACACCATGGTTGACCATCCTAAAACAACCCCATTCCTCACACGCCTTCACTATTTCCTCCGCCAACCCCTCTCCCTTTTGCATATCGATCACCGGCACTCCGTCCCTCGCCATCGCTTTCTGATGATATGTGTTTTCCAGTGGAGCAATTTCCTATGTGGGGTACAAGAGTTGTAGCGATAGAATTACAATTAGCCGGTGTAATTTGGATTCCAATATTTTTTTAAATGTTACGTAGCTGCGTATACATTACTATTAGTTTAAAACAAATAAACTTGTAATTTAGTTTTTAGATTTTATGTACGTAGACGTTGTTATCTTCGCGTCGGTCTATTATGACCATCTTTATGCCATTGTTTGTCATTTTATATTTGTTTTTGTATCTGTTTTTTGTTAACAAAACGTACCGTGATCAAAACGGCTTACTATGCAACTTAATTTCATTCCTCGCGATCATACTTAAATGTATTTGCCACGCCAGAAAGTTTAAAATTGTAACAAAATAGCATTTGCCATCCGTCAACTTCATTTTCAACTTTTATTTATTCATTATATCTTTTTTTACGTATTTGAAACAATATTGACAGCCCTAAACCACAGTATTAACAAATTTGATGAATTTTAACAAATTAGCAAATAAAAATTACGATAATATTCTAAACTTGATGACAAATAAAACCCTAATTTTAATTCGAAATTAAAATACGTGGGTTTCTTTTATCTTATATGTATGGAGCATAGTATAATTTTATACGTTTTCAACATACGTATCTGGGACTATAGCAAAAAAAAGTTTGACTTGAGCTTGATCTCATGTTGTTGAAATGTGAAAAATGTTTCTAACTTTCTTTTACAATCTGAACAGAAAATGTTATTTATTTCTATTTAAAACTAACTTGGTCTGATTTGTGTAGATAATGGGCTAAAGAAGTGCTGGTGGACTAGAGCTGATGGGCTAAAGAGGTGCTGATAGATTAGAGCTGATGGGCTAAAGCTGATGGGTCAATTGCTTGTTGATGGGTTAACAAATGGGTCAAATATAGCCCGCTGGTATATAAAGCTAGAGAGAGTGTTTTTTTAGTTAACACACATCAGATTTCTCCTCATCTCATCTTCTCGACTTCTCTCTCTTTTCTCTCGTCATCGTGTTTTCTCATTTCAGTGTAGAGTTTTGTTCTTTTCATATCTACTGAAAATATATGTTAGATTAGGTTAGATCTAGGTGAGTGTGAGTGTTTTTGTAGTGAGATTTGATTTGTATTCGTTCTTGAATCTGGTTCTTTATAATCAAGAGGGCTGATTCAGTTTATGTGAGTTTCTTTTATGGTATCAGAGCCGTAGTTTGCTCCTGCGTGGCTGTGCTCGTCGTTTTTTGAGAGAGCTTCTAAGATCCGGCGTATTTCCATTGTTTCTGATCTGCTGTTCTTAGATCTCGTTCTTTTTCTTTCTTGCGGATGATTGTGTTCATTCTCGTCAGATCTCTTAGATCTTGTCTAGATCGGGTTTTTTTTTTTTTTTTTGTTCTTCGTCTGAGTTTTAGATCTTGTGATCTGCGTGACCAGAAGAGTTCTTCTCGTGACGGCGCTTCAAGCTCAGAACGGTTCTCGGCTAGGTTTTACTTTGGTTGTTTTTTTGCTCCGTTTTTTTACTTGTGTCTATGAAACTCTGGATCCGAGTGGAGACGTTTTTTTGTTGATATTTTGTTGGTCGGTGAAATTTCACTGTTGGAATCGAGGTCCTTTTTTTTCTGATTAAATGCTTTAGTTATATGGTTGATCAGTGAGACTCGTTGAGTTTAGATCCTCGTTTTTTTAATATTTCATCCCATGATACCGTGTGTCTTGTTGCTATTGAGTCTGTTTGATTCGAAATTAGCAACAGATCTGAGTTCAAGGTTTTTTTTGCATCTGTCTTAAATAGTTATTACATGTTCATGTTTTGCTCAGATCTGGTCCGTTGTTCGTTAGATCTGGCACTGTAATAATTGCTGCATATTATCTGCTCTCAGATCTGGTCATCTCCTTAGATCTGGTTTGTTATAATAATCTGTAAATTGTCAATTGAATCTCTGCATATTATCTGTTCTCAGATCTGGTCTTCTCCTTAGATCTGGTTTGTTATTATAAACTGCTCATTGAACTACTCCACAGATCTGGTCATTTCCATAGATCTGGTCCTGTTATAAATAAGAAACTATTAATTGATCTTGTTCACAGATCTTGTCCAATCCAGATCTGGTCCTTATTATTGTCACAGATCTAGTCATTTTCTAGATCTGGTCCATTTTTGTTATTGTTGTTCTACATTTTTTGCTAATCATTTTCTAACGTTTGTGCTGTTTGTTTGGGTTACGATCGTATACTTACTGGTTCAAAGACTACCAACCAGTTGGTGTGTTAAGTTGCTTCCGCTCACTGTAAGTCTTCTTTATGCCTTGTTGTAGCAAGGACACTGTTCATGTAACACACCTTGGCCTATAGTAAGGTTCCTTTCTTCTTTTTTGGTTAAACAATATTTTTTGTTTGAAACAACATGCCTGCCACTGTTGAATCTGAGACTGGTAGTTCTGGTCATAGTGATCCTGCTGTTAATTTTGATGATCCCTTGTGTTTGCATGCTAATGATATCGTTTCTGTTACTATTATTAGTTTTAAATTGGTTGGGACTAGCAATTATAAGAATTGGGCTACTGCTACTGTTAGGGCTCTTTCTATTAGGAATAAACTTGGTTTTATTAATGGTAAATGCTCTCGTCCCACAGAGGATGTAGCAAAGGCTGATAAATGGGATCGTGCAAATAATGTGGTTGTTTCTTGGTTGTTAGCATCTATGGTTGAGAATATATCTTCTGTGTACATCTTATCTGAAAATGCTTGTGATTTGTGGCTTGAGTTAAAACAAACTTATGAAAAAATAAATGGGTCTGTTACTTTTAATGTTTTTCAAAAAATAAATGTTCATACTCAGGGTTCTGAAAGTGTTTCTGACTACTTCAACAGTCTAAATGGGCTGTGGAAGGAGTTTGATTCGTTATCAAAGATAAGTGAGTGTACATGCACTGCTTCTAAAGATCGTCAGTCTTTTTCCAATCAGCTTAAACTTTTTCAATTTTTAATGGGATTAAATGAGAGTTATAGTACAGTTAGAAGTAATATCCTAATGCAAGAACAGTTGCCTAATGTGCAATCTGCTTTTGCTACTATTTCCAGAGAAGAGTCACTTAGAAGTAGCTCCTCTGTTGGTAATTCTAGCAAGAGTCAGAATTCTGTTTTTATTGCAAAAGGACCGGATTCTAAAAAGAAAACTGTTAGAAACTTGAATTTGATTTGTAAACATTGTAATATGAAAGGGCATACTATTGAAAGGTGTTATAAACTTATTGGTTTTCCCAAAGATTTTAAACCAAGAAATGATGATAATTCACAAAACAAGTCTATTGTTAATGTTGTTACTTCTGATAAGTCTGTTTCCTCTGTTGATAATAATAAGATGGAGTTACAGTTCACAAACGAGCAAGTTTCCAAAATTTTAGGGTTGATTAAAGAAAAATCTTCTCTTGAAGATGTATCTGCTAATATGGCAGGTATACCTAATATGTCCAATGTGATTTGTGCTTATAATTCTATTAGTTATTGCTTGGGTTATCGTGATTGGGTTGTAGATTCTGGAGCAACACAACATATGACTGGTAGTTTTACAAATTTTGAAAATTATGTTGATGTTTCAGATTTAAAAATGAGTGTGGATCATCCTAATGGAACAAAAGCAATGATTTCTAAAATTGGAGATTTACAAATTTTACCCTCACTTGTTTTGAAAGATGTTTTGTTTGTGCCAGAATTTAGGGTTCATTTGCTTTCTGTTCATAAGCTTGCTCGTGATAGTAGACTAGGAGTTTATTTTGATGAGAATAATTGTTACTTGTGTAATACTCAGGATTTACACACCAATCCAATTGTGACGACTGGTAAAGTCTCAGGAGGCCTATATTTTCTAGATAATAAAAAGGTAAGTTGTAATAATAGTTCTTCCTTGGCTGTGTGTTATGTGTCTAAGATGACATGGCATCAGCGACTTGGTCATCCTTCAGATCAAGTCCTTGGTGTTCTAAAACACAAATTAGGTCTAGGTAGTGATAGACTTTCCTTGTGTGAAGTGTGTCATAGGGCCAAACAAATTCGTGAACCGTTTTCATTAAGTAGTCATAAATCATCTGCCTTAGGGGAACTTGTTCATCTTGATGTGTGGGGGCCCTATCGTATATCAACTAGAGATGGGTTCAAGTATTTTTTGACTGTTGTTGATGATTATAGTCGGGCTGTTTGGGTCTATCTTTTGAAAACAAAGGAAGAAGTTTTTGAAAATATTGTTACCTTTTTAAATATGATTAAGATACAATTTTCTACAAATGTGAAAATATTTAGGTCTGATAATGGAACTGAATTCGTAAATTCAAAGGTTAAAAATTTCTTTGAGAAAGAAGGGATTTTACATCAAACGACCTGTGTCTATACACCACAACAAAATGGGGTTGTAGAAAGAAAACATAGGCACTTGATGAATGTTGCAAGATCCTTACTTTTTCAGTCGGGGTTGCCTTTGAATTTATGGGGGGAAACTATTTTAACTGCAACTTTTTTAATCAATAGAACTCCTACATCTGTTTTAAATGGTAAGTCACCTTTTGAAATGATTTTTAAAGTTGAACCGAATTTTGATTTTTTGAGAGTGTTTGGTTGTTTGTGTTTTGCAACAAAGTTAAATAATTCAGATAAATTTGCTCCTAGATCTGATAAGTGTGTTTTGATTGGTTTTTCAAATGTAAAGAAAGGCTATAAATTGTTATGTCTTGATGATAAGTCTGTTTTCTTTTCCAGAGATGTGCGTTTCTACGAATCAGTTTTTCCTTTTAAACTGACAACTTCAAATGGAGATTCTGATATGGCTATTTCTGGAATAAATCATACAAACTTTTTTGATTGTCTGTATCAAACTGTCACTAGTGATTTCAGTCCCGAAAGTCCCGATGATGTTTGTGTTCAAGGTAATACTGAAAATGTCATACCTCCTTCGGTTCAGGATGGCGAGAGAACTCTTGCAACCGAGTCGAGGGACAGGAGTGAACAGTATGTTGAAATTCCTAACTTTTCTGAGGGAACATTAACACGTGAAAATTCTGAACCTGCTAGATTTGTTGATGCTTTAGGGGCTCCACCTTTAGGATTTAGAAGGTCTAGTAGAAGTAGTAAAATTCCTTCCAAATATGACGATTTTATTATAGAAGGAAAATATGGGTTTGGTATAGAAAAGTCTGTTGGTTATGCTCATCTCGATTCTGCTTCTGCTTGTTTTGCTGCTACCCTGAATAAGTCAGTTGAACCTAGTAGTTTTGATGAAGCTGTTAAGGACCCACATTGGGTTAGAGCTATGAATGAGGAAATGGAAGCCTTAAATAGGAATGGTACTTGGGTTGTGACTGATTTGCCAAAGGGGCGCAAACCCATTGGCTGTAGGTGGGTTTTTAAAATTAAATACAAGTCTACTGGAGAGATTGAGAGATTTAAGGCTAGACTTGTTGCTAAAGGCTACAGTCAAAGAGAGGGTCTTGATTTTGATGAAACGTTTTCTCCTGTTGCTAAACTTACAACAGTTAGGTGTGTTATTGCAATGGCAGTTCAGTTTAATTGGAATCTTTATCAAATGGATGTTAATAATGCTTTTTTATATGGTACACTTGAAGAGGATGTTTATATGGTTTTACCACCTGGATATTTTTCAAAAAATGACAAACAGGTGTGTAAACTTATTAAATCATTATATGGTTTAAAACAAGCTCCTAGAAAATGGAATGAAAAACTAACTGCTTCTTTAATAAAATTTGGTTTTGTACAAAGTAAAAGTGACTTTTCTTTATATACAAAGAAAGATAGAGATGTATTTGTTGTACTTTTGGTGTATGTTGATGATATTGTTTTAACCGGCAACAATGAGATAGAAATAGAATCTGTAAAAAAGTTTTTGAAGTCTCAATTTTTAATCAAGGATTTAGGAATTTTAAGGTATTTTCTTGGAATTGAGATTGTAAAGACTAACAGTGGTTTGTGTTTGTCTCAACGAAAGTATTGTTTGGAATTGTTATATGAGTTTGGGTTATTAGCATCAAAGCCTATTAAAACTCCTTTAGATGCAAATGTTACAGTTTCTAGTGATTGTTCTAAAGGTAAAGATGACTTACTAGAAAATGTCACAGAATATCAGAAATTAGTTGGAAAACTAATTTATTTGACAAACACTAGACCTGATATTTCTTTTACTGTTCAAACTTTAAGTCAGTTTATGCATGCTCCAAGAAAGTCACATTTAAATATTGCAATTCGTGTTCTAAGGTATTTAAAACTTTGTCCAGGAAGAGGTGTTTTGATTTCTAAAAGTGATGAGTTGTTATTAACTGCTTGGGCAGATTCTGATTGGGCGAAATGTGTAAATTCTCGTCGTTCCATAACTGGATATTGTTTATTTTTGGGTAGTAGTTTAATTTCTTGGAAAAGTAAGAAACAGTCAACTGTTTCAAGATCTTCTACGGAATCTGAATATAGAGCTCTGGCGTCGGTCACTTGTGAAGTATTGTGGTTATTGAAACTGTTAAATGATTTAGGTCTAAAATATAAGGTTCCAATTAGCTTACATTGTGATAATCAGTCTGCTATTCTTTTGTCTCTAAATCCAGTGCTACATGAAAGAACGAAGCACATAGAAATTGATATTCATTTGGTAAGAGATAAAGTTTCTGAGGGAGTAATAAAGGTGGTAAAGGTTAACTCTTCAGAACAAATTGCTGATATTCTCACCAAGCCTCTTGGTGTTAAACAGCATAATGTTTTGTCAGAAAAACTTGGTTTGTTTAATGCATTTCCTGCTCAGATTGAGGGAGGGTGTTGAAATGTGAAAAATGTTTCTAACTTTCTTTTACAATCTGAACAGAAAATGTTATTTATTTCTATTTAAAACTAACTTGGTCTGATTTGTGTAGATAATGGGCTAAAGAAGTGCTGGTGGACTAGAGCTGATGGGCTAAAGAGGTGCTGATGGATTAGAGCTGATGGGCTAAAGCTGATGGGTCAATTGCTTGTTGATGGGTTAACAAATGGGTCAAATATAGCCCGCTGGTATATAAAGCTAGAGAGAGTGTTTTTTTAGTTAACACACATCAGATTTCTCCTCATCTCATCTTCTCGACTTCTCTCTCTTTTCTCTCGTCATCGTGTTTTCTCATTTCAGTGTAGAGTTTTGTTCTTTTCATATCTACTGAAAATATATGTTAGATTAGGTTAGATCTAGGTGAGTGTGAGTGTTTTTGTAGTGAGATTTGATTTGTATTCGTTCTTGAATCTGGTTCTTTATAATCAAGAGGGCTGATTCAGTTTATGTGAGTTTCTTTTACATGTTGAAATTGGAGATGTTTTTAATTTTGTTTTTGTCAAAAAATGTATTACCAATTGATATGAACCCAACCAAATAATATGAACCCAACCAAAGCATATAACCCAAAACATGGAAATCCTTATTTGTATGATACCACCCGAATTCATGTCATATGTCGAGAACAAGTTTAACTAAGGCATGTGTAAATACGTTTTTCTTAAAATAGATTTTGCTCATATTATGGACGTCAATCTCCCAAGATACAACAGTTAGAACGGTTTTTAAAAACCATCAAACATAAAAAAAAAATGCTTGAAACTTACTTTGGATCATTTCACATCTGATATTTATCATTTCTCTTTCATAATGTTGAAGAACTTCACACATGATCATAATGTCATTGTTTGTTGTCCAAGAGAGTACCTATGTTGTATTTTTTTTTCTTTCAACCAGAGTATAAACTCTTATATATACACGTCATATTAACTCTAACCATAATAGCTATAAAAGCCATTATAAAAATAGATGTTACAAAGAGTAATTATTATGGACATAAATCAATATAATAAAGTCTCTAGATGTTATGGAAGTTGGACAAAAAAACAAGCAATTCTTTCCAATTATATGTAACATTTGATGTGGCAAAATCTGACACGACACGACAACCCGACACGAACTCGACACAAAATAAACGGGTTTGGGTAAGAGATTTCAATCCGTTTAATTAAACGGGTTGACAGGACACGACACGATAATTAAACGGGTAAGGTCAGGGTTGAAACTTTCAACTCGAAAATGACCCGTTTATTTATATTCATGTTTTTCTAATTCTTATGTAAATTGGACATGTCAAAAACCAATACCATATTTAAAAGAAAAACTTCTGATTGACATGATATATTTACAAGGTCTAAATCCGAAACCCGAAACTCGAAACGAACTCGACACGAAAATAAAAGGGTTGACACGACACGACACGATTATTAAACGGGTTGGGTTAGGGTCAAGCATTTTCAACCCGTTTAATGTTTTGGAAACGACACGAAATCGACACGACACGACACGTTTGCCAGGTCTATGTGACATATATATACACTACTAGGGAGTACTAATAGATTGGTTTATTTCATCCAAACATGATATATTGCAGCCCATATAAAGTGGTTCGAACTTCCAAACTCTTCATATGTGACACAAGTATTCAACTTTTTCGACATCTATTTCAAGCACAACACTTTAATGATAAATATATCATTCACGTCCACTTGGAGTAGATGTCACATCAAAACAAAGCTATCATGTAAAACTACCTAAACTCAAACTATTTTTAAATAAAAGTTATAATTCAACTCTGTTTTCGAGTCCGAAAGTTGGAACACTCCCCACTTTTCCATAATTCCCCTACATGAATGAATATTGATATAGACATCACAAATACACATATATAAGTCTAAATTGTTGAACCATGCATAGGATAGGTAGGCTTTATCCTTTGGACCTTCCTTTATGAGATACATGTCTTTTACTAACCGACCAGTAGACTCAATGTCCTTGAAATGTTCTATCGTTTGTGTAAGCATTCAAAATAATTTTTATATAGGATTCTTCGTAACGTATTAATTCTCATTACTGCGGCCATTATGGTCGTGGACACTTGCATGGTTCTGTAAGAGCTCTTAGAAATTGTACCCTTATAATTCACTTTGAAGTGATCACACTTCTCTCTCACATAGATGATTCAAATTGAATCATTAATAGCTAATCTTGGATGATTTTCATGTAATCATCAAAGGCTATTAGCTTAACACGCATCACTGTTCTTCAAAGGAATGGGTTGGGATTATCCTTATAGTGATCCAATTTTGTTATATGCAAGTAGGTTTTCCTTATGAACCTAGATCTTGAGATCTCTAGTCAACTAAGGTTCAGTTTTCCTTTGCAATAAATTGTTTATGCATGGGCTTTAGACTCCTTCCTTTTAACGACCTCTCAAGCATTCGTTAGCAGATCCACAATCTTATTTTGTCTTTTTTTGTCACTAAAGACAATTTCTTGTGAGTCATTGTTGAGTGGTGTTATGACTTTGGTAGATACGTCAAGACTCACCATTATTTATATCACCATGTAAACATATAGCAAATATTGACTCATGGGATGTCTCTCAAAAACTTAAAAAGCCTCTTAACACATTCATTCTCCTATATATTCCAATAAATGTTGACAATTATCAATATAGTTATGGATACACCAAAGTCACCACTATTGAATATATATATATATATATATATATATATATATATATATATATATATATATATATATATATATATATATATATATATATATATATAATCATGGGACGTCTCTCAAAAACTTAAAAAGCCTCTTAACACATTCATTCTCCTATATATTCCAATAAATGTTGACAATTATCAATATACTTACGGATACACCAAAGTCACCACTATTGAATATATATATATATATATATATATATATATATATATATATATATATATATATATATATATATATATATATATATATATATATATATATATATAATCATGGGACGTCTCTCAAAAACTTAAAAAGCCTCTTAACACATTCATTCTCCTATATATTCCAATAAATGTTGACAATTATCAATATACTTACGGATACACCAAAGTCACCACTATTGAATATATATATATATATATATATATATATATATATATATATATATATATATATATATATATATATATATATATATATATATATATATATATATATATATATATATATATATATATATATATATATGATTGTGTCAACATAATACGATAAGCATACATACATATTGTCACACCCCCAAACCGTAATGGCGGAAACGTTCGAGGGTGGATGACTTCATGAACAATATCATAACAAAGTTGAATAATAGTGAATCCAAACAAAACAACCATCATTAAGTAATTGCAAATGTTACATCGTTTAAAAGTTGCATGTTTCAAATACAATTATAATGATATCAAAAATAGGCAAAAACGACGTCGTAACGTCCCTTCTTGTAGCGCTTGATTTAGCTTATCAGTTTCCTGAGAATACAAGTAGTTGAAAAAGTGTCAACAATTAAGTTGGTGAGTTCATAAGATTTTGCGTAAGAAATGTCCTTTGTTTGTAAGCAATAGTGTTGAAAACCAAGAAAATCCAATATTTTCTCATAAAAATGAACAGTCTTTAAATTCCAAAGACTAAAATGTAATATGTAAAATGGTAGTGTAATTTCCTTAGAAACGTATATTTCCACGTAAACAATTTATAAAAATTAGTAAGTTGATTATTTTCCCATATGAGATACCCTATAACCATACTGTGACTAGTTGGCCTGCTGTGACGTTCTTCAGGCGTCAGAATGTTAGACATTTGGACACCTCAGACCTGCCGGTCAAGCTGTAGCTAGCAGCTCAGGTGCGGGGTTGTCAAGCCCCGTATAGATCTATACTCAAATATCGCGCTCTCTTACCGAGACTCTGGTTATAAAAGTTCAGTACTTATAGTAGGTACTTATAAAAGTACTGTGAAGATTCATCTCACAAAAATGTATGTATTCCAATCAGCTTGTTTACGTACGATTTGTATATAAAAACTCTTGTAATCATCCATTATCATTTTTCTCATGATAATATAGTAATGTTTAATAATTATATAATTTTATATAATTATTTTTGTCACGTCCAAAATGTCATAATAACTTTATATTCATAAACTATTCCAATAATAGTCTATTTTTAGTATTGCGTCGTAATAATCATACTTTTGTGAATAATAACGAAGTAACTTATTCAAATGATTATAAATATCATCTTTTGAGATATTTCTCACAAAAATAGTGAAATAACTTGATTATAACCATTTTTGCTAGAAAATAGTGCTTTTATTTATAAAAACGTAGTTTTTACTAGTTTTCGTTTTTATAACGTTTTTATCCAAGATCTAGTATTATTGTACACTTTATTTGTAGCTTTGTAACTTTTACACAACTTAATATGTCAAAGTGTTTATAATATATGGATCTATCCATATTTCATACCAAGTTCATCTTTACACATTATCTAGTTTTCATCTTTATAACATTTTTGTCCAAGAACTAACATTTTTACACACTTTATTTATAGTTTTGAAATTTTTACACAAACATAATATATCATTATGAACATCTTACAAAGAGTTATCCATATTTCATGTCAAAAGCATTTTTACACAAATATTAACTTTATAAACTTGTGTAAATCAACATATATAACATTTAAACACATATAAACTTGAATAAAACAACATTTATAGTAAAAGAACTTGTATTCTCCCCCAAAAAGGTTTGAAAAGATGAAAATGAGGGGTATGAACTCACCCTTGTAGCGTGTTTGGCTTAGAAACTAGGATGTTCTTGGAAGATTGATGGTAGGAATGAAGATCCAAGTCTTGGAGCTCGGAAGACCTTTGCACAAAACCATTACCCAATGGTTTTTCATAGATGTTAGTGTGTGTAAATGGTTTAAAACTTATGTTAAGTAGTTTAGAATCAAAGAATGAATGAAGCTTACCACTTAAACTTGTTAAAGGAGCTTGGAAATGGAGTTTGATGAGGATGATGATGGTGGCGGGTGTGAAGAGAGGAAGAGAGGGAGAGGGTCGAGAGGAAGAGAGAGGAAGAGAGAAGAGAGGAATGAAGTTGGTGATTCTCTTGGCAAAGTGAAGATATGATGTTAAGTTATGAGATTTTAGGTTAGATTTTTCTATCTTATTTTATTAATAGCCTTTCAATGCCCTAGATCTTGAATAGTAACCAAGGATTTGCATGGGGGGGGGGGGGGGCTGGTGTGTAGCCGATGGGGGTGGAGTAAGAGGGTGGGGTGGGTTAGTTTTTATAAAATAGCAACATACTTTATAAAAATAAGTGATTTTTATAAAATAGTAAGACGTTTTAGTGAAATTTTATGCGTTTTTGACGAAACGAAGTTCTAAATAATTATTTTGTATAAAAACATTGCCAAACATTTATTTTGATTGAATTATAACTCGTTGGATGTCGAATTACGCGTTTAAGCGCAGTATTCTTCCGATTTCGCGATTTTTGGCATTTTACCGGAAATTTCTTTTAGCTTTGAAATTAAATACTACATATTATTACGTTACTTGTCATATGAATTGTTAATTCATATTTGATGTTTAAGGCACCACATTTTGAAATTTGAGTCCAAACCCTGTGTACATTTATTCGTTCACAGCGGTTTAATCGTTATAACTTTCACATACGAACTCCGTTTTCGACGTTCTATATATCCAAAGTTTCGTATTTACGAGTAGATCGTTTTGTTAACATTAGTATTCTCAAAATAATAATTTTATGGTTATCGAATTTTTACGCTACAGTAGTTTGCTGTCCGTATTTTCGACTTTTAATTTGTAACTGTTTGATTTAGCATACGTAACACTATAATATTAATGAGTCATCGCAAAAGTTATGGAAAATAACTTTTCAATATATAGATTAACGTACGCTTTGTTTGACTACAGTTGACTTTTGTTGACCAAAATTTACAATTGTCACATCATCTACCCGTTAGAGAGAATTTCGACCCGAAATTTAGCTCTTGAGTGGATCCTCAAGGGTTTGGGAAGAGATGTGGGTACTTCTGCTTCATCTGGTCTTCACGCTCCCAAGTAAATTCAGGTCCACGCTTGGCACTCCAACGGACCTTAACTATCGGTATGCGGCTCTGTTTCGTCCTTTTGATCTCTCTGTCCATGATCTCTACGGGTTCCTCCACAAAATGAAGGTTCTCGTTCACCTCGATCCCGTCGAGCGGTATGACAAGAGTCTCATCGGACAGGAATTTCTTTAAGTTGGATACGTGAAAGGTGGGATGGACATTGCTGAGCTCCTGCGGTAGTTGAAGTTTGTAGGCTACTGGGCCGATCTTAGCAAGGATCTCGAAGGGCCCAATGTATCTGGGGTTCAGCTTCCCACGCTTTCCAAAGCGTATCATTCCTTTCCATGGCAAGACCTTCAACAACACTCGATCGCCAACCTGGAATTCCAAAGGTTTGCGTCGTTTGTCTGTGTAACTCTTTTGGCGGTCACGAGATGCTTTCAATCGTTCACGGATCTGAACGATTTTCTCCATCGTCTCTCGTATGATTTCCGGACCGGTGAGAGTGCTGTTAGGTATTTGACCTCTGGTCAGTTGGGTATCGCCCACTTTAGCCCAGCACAGAGGGGATCTGCACTTGCGTCCATATAAGGCTTCGAATGGAGCAACCTTGATGCTAGTGTGGTAGCTGTTGTTGTATGAAAACTCAATGAGCGGTAAGTGGGTGTCCCACGCCTTACCAAAGTCTATCACACAAGCTCTCAACATGTCTTCCAGCGTTTGAATGGTCCTTTCACTTTGCCCGTCCGTCTGTGGATGGTACGCTGTACTCATGTCGAGCCTGGTTCCCAAGGCTTTTTGCAATGATTGCCAAAATCGTGAAGTGAACCGACTATCTCTATCTGAGATAATAGAAATTGGCGCACCATGCAATCGTACTATTTCCTTGATGTACGTCCTGTTAAGTTTCTCCATCTTGTCGGTCTCCTTGATTGGCAGGAAGTGAGCGGATTTGGTTAACCTATCGACGATTACCCAAATGGTGTCTAACCCACCAGCTGTCTTTGGTAGTTTGGTTATGAAGTCCATGGTTATCCGCTCCCACTTCCACTCGGGTATTTCTGGTTATTGTAGTAGACCCGAGGGCTTTTGATATTCTACTTTAACTTTGGCGCAAGTCAGGCACTTGCCCACGTAAGTAGCAATTTCTGCCTTCATGTTTGGCCACCAATACAGTTTCTTGAGGTCCAGGTACATCTTGTCGGACCCAGGGTAAACAGAGTATCTGGTCTTGTGAGCCTCATTCATGATAATGTCTCTGTATCCACCGAATCTCGGGGTCCAAATTCGGTTCATGAGGTAACGAGCTCCGTCATCCTTAACTTCGAGGTTTTTATCCATCCCTCGCGAGGCTTCATTTGCGACATTCTCAGGTTTTAAGGCTTCTAGCTGCGCCTCCTTAATCTGAGTGGACAAATGGGAATGGATCGTTATCGACAGAGACTTTACTCGGCGGCCCGAGTACTCTTTCCGACTAATGGCATCTGCCACTACGTTGGCCTTTCCTGGGTGATAACGGATTTCACATTCATAATCACTTAGTAGCTCTACCCATCGTCGTTGCCTCATGTTAAGCTCTTTTTGATTGAGGATATGCTGGAGACTCTTATGGTCAGTGAAGATCGTACACTCAGTGCCGTACAGGTAGTGTCTCCAGATCTTTAACGCGAATACTACCGCCCCCAACTCGAGGTCATGTGTAGTGTAGTTGACCTCGTGAGTTTTAAGTTGTCTTGAAGCGTAGGCAATGACTTTTCCTCTCTGCATGAGTACACAGCCCAGACCCTGGTTCGATGCATCGCAATAGACCACAAAGTCTTCTGTTCCTTCTGGAAGGGACAGAATAGGAGCGCTGCACAAAGCTTTCTTTAGGGTCTGGAAGGCGGCGTCTTGTTTATCTCCCCACTTGAATGTCACACCCTTCTGTGTCAGGGCGGTAAGTGGCTTCGCAATTTTGGAGAAATTCTGTATGAATCTTCGGTAATAGCCAGCAAGGCCCAAAAACTGGCGGATTTCTGTCGAAGTTCTTGGTGCTTCCCAGTTTTCGATGGCTTTGATTTTGGAGGGATCCACATGTATCCCTTCTTTGCTGACTACGTGGCCTAGAAAGTCCACTTTTCGAAGCCAAAATTCGCATTTCGAAAATTTCGCATACAGCTTCTCTGCTCTTAATGTCTCCAAAACTTGTCGTAAGTGTTGACTATGTTCCTCCTTACTTCGTGAATAGATAAGTATGCCGTCGATGAACACTATCAAAAATTTATCTAGGTAAGGTCGGCATACGCGGTTCATCAGATCCATAAATACTGCGGGCGCATTAGTCAATCCGAAGGGCATCACAACGAATTCATAATGGCCGTAGCGAGTTCTGAATGTCGTCTTAGGAACGTCTTCTTCTTGGACTCTGAGTTGGTGATATCCTGACCTTAGATCGTTTTTTGAGAAATAACTTGATCCTTGGAGTTGATCGAACAGGTCGTCAATTCGGGGTATCGGGTATCAGTTCTTGATGGTGAGCTTGTTCAATTCCCGATAGTCAATGCACATACGGAACGATCCATCCTTCTTCTTCACGAATAAGACCGGCGCTCCCCAAGGTGAGAAGCTCGGCCTGATGAACCCTTTACTTAGCAGTTCGTTTAGTTGGCTGGATAATTCTTGCATTTCTGCCGGGGCTAATCGGTATGGCGCTTTTGCTACCGGGGTGGCTCCAGGGATCAAATCGATTCTGAACACGACTTGTCGTGCGGGTGGTACTCCTGGAAGGTCTTCTGGGAACACGTCAGAAAAGTCGCAGACTTCAGGGATCTCTTTGATGCTCTTTACTCCTTTCTTCTTGTCAACAACGTGGGCCAGGAAGGCATGGTATCTTTTCTATAGGTACTTTCGGGCTTTGATGCAAGACACGATTCGGAGGCTGGTACTGGGTTTATCACCGTAGATAACAAGGGTCTTGTCATCCGGCAGATGAAGTCGGATCCCTCGTTCGTAACACATGATGTCGGCATGATGGGGGATTAGCCAATCCATACCAACAATCACGTCAGAGCTTCCTATTCTAACAGGCATTAAGTCGATTTGAAAGCAGTGATCGTCCAGAGTAAGTGTGCAGCCTATGTATATATCGTTTGTGCTTTCTGTTTTGCCATTTGCCATTTCTACTGTAAAGGTTTCATTGAGTGGTTGCGGTTTTTGTTTTAGTAAGTTTTTAAACTCGTGGCTTACGAAGCTCCTCTCCGCACCGCTATCGAATAGTATACAAGCATATGAATTATTGACGAGGAACGTACCGGTAACCACGGTGGGATCCTCCACCGCTTCCGTGCGTCCCATTGCTAGGACTCTTCCATTTCTCCCCACGTTCTTTTTCTTCGGGAAATCACGCTTAAAATGCCCCGTCTCACCACAACCATAGCAAGCCTGACTCACCCCAGCATTAGAGGCTTGGGTGGCTTGTGGAACTGGTGCCCTGCAGAAACGGGCGGTATGACCCTTCTTGTTACAGTTCGAGTAGTGCATTTCTCTACAGGCTCCAGTATGGTGGAAATTACACTTGTTGCACTTGGGTAGTGTCCCATTATATTGCTGGGTTGTTGTTGGGGTAGTCGGGACAGTGGCTGCACGGACTGCCACAATCTGTTGTCTCTTGGCACCTTCTTAGTTAGGCTGACTTCTCCCCCTGTTCCAGGGTTTCCTTTTGTGGTCTTTCTCCTTTGGTTGATCAGTTTTAGGGGTCATGGTGCCCTGGCGAACCCCATGGTCGACTAATCGTTGGGCCAGTCGTTTGGCACTGTCGAAGGTGGCGGGGCTTGCTGCTTCTACATTCCCCTGAATCAGAGGAGATAGCCCCCAGATATAGCGTTCCACCTTCACAGATTCTGGCGTGACCATAGCAGGGCAGAGGGTTGCCAGGTCATTGAATCAGTTCGTGTAGGAGGTCAGATCCGAACCTTTCATGGTAAGGTTCCACAACTCCTGTTCTAGTTTTTGGATCTCCCCTCTGGGACAATACTCTTTCATCAGCATGGTCTTCAGTTCCTCCCAACTCATTGAGTTGGCCACAGGAAGTGTCAGAGTCTTAACATGACCCTTCCACCAGGACATGGTCGTCTCAGCAAAAGTACAAGCGGCAAATTTGACTTTAAATTCTTCGGGGCATGCAGAGATATCAAAGATTGATTCAGTCTTCTCAATCCATCTCATGAGAGCAAGGACACTACCAGTACCATGGAAAGCCATCGGTTTGCAATTTGCGAAGTCCTTGTACGTACATACTCGCGATTGGTTTGATGTTTCTCCATTTGTGGAGTCGTTGGTACCATTTCTGCTTCCGTTTCCATTCGTCCCGTTCGAGTTTATCTGAGCGATAGCAGCTACTACCGCAGCAGTAACAGCAGCTTGGAAAGTGGCTGAGTCCATCATGGGTGGCTCGAGAGTTGCGATCGGTACGCGCCTAGCGTTTCTTCGACGGGGTGGCATATTTCTGCCACAAGGATTCAAGATTTGACGTTGGTTAGTTCTTGGTAAGGGTTATCAAAGTACGACGTTTCTATTATACGTTTATGTCGACTATGTAGTGATAGGGGTATAATAGGTGCATAAAGAATCTAGATGTATGGTTTTATAGTATCACAAAATACTCGTATAGTATTTTTGTTTTATGTTTTGTTCTAGAGTTTTTCTTTGTACATGGTTCTTGGTAAGTCTTTAGAAGTTGTTATAAGTAAGGTGATTTCTAAGGGGTATGAGATTTATGTAAGAGAAAATTCTAAGTGTACGACTTCGTAGTATTCATAAAATACTCCTGTAGTATTTTAACTCTATGTTTAGTTATATAGTGTCTTAAAATACTCCCATAGTATTTTAACTTTATGTTTAGTTATTTGGTTATTGGTAAGTGTTCGGACTTGTTGTTCGCCACGACTATTCCTAAGTATACGTTAATCATATCTTGGACCAATACAGTTGATCAGGCTCTATTTATCCAAGATATAATTACCAAACACTTAGGTCTATCCGTAGTGTTCAACTCACCTTTTCACTTTTGTATGTTTTCGTTATGATATCATTCTAGTGTGTATATATGATTGTCTCAACATAATACGATAAGCATACATACATATTGTCACACCCCCAAACCGTAATGGCGGAAACGTTCGAGGGTGGATGACTTCATGAACAATATCATAAAAAAGTTGAATAATAGTGAATCCAAGCAAAACAACCATCATTAAGTAATTGCAAATGTTACATCGTTTAAAAGTTGCATGTTTCAAATACAATTATAATGATATCAAAAATAGGCAAAAACGACGTCGGAACGTCCCTTCTTGTAGCGCTTGATTTAGCTTATCAGTTTCCTGAGAATACAAGTAGTTGAAAAAGTTTCAACAATTAAGTTGGTGAGTTCATAAGATTTTGCGTAAGAAATGTCCTTTGTTTGTAAGCAATAGTGTTGAAAACCAAGAAAATCCAATATTTTCTCATAAAAATGAACAGTCTTTAAATTCCAAAGACTAAAATGTAATAGGTAAAATGGTAGTGTAATTTCCTTAGAAATGTATATTTCCACGTAAACAATTTATAAAAATTATTAAGTTGATTATTTTCCCATGTGAGATACCCTATAACCATACTGTGACTAGTTGGCCTGCTGCGACGTTTGGCCTGCTGCGTCGGAATGTTAGACATTTGGACACCTCAGACCTACCGGTCAAGCTGTAGCTAGCAGCTCAGGTGCGGGGTTGTCAAGCCCCGTATAGATCTATACTCAAATATCGCGCTCTCTTACCGAGACTCTGGTTATAAAAGTTCAGGACTTATAGTAGGTACTTATAAAAGTACTGTGAAGATTCATCTCATAAAAATATATGTATTTCAATCAAGTTGTTTACGTACGATTTGTATATAAAAACTCTTGTAATCATCAATTATCATTTTTCCCATGATAATATAGTAATGTTTAATAATTATATAATTTTATATAATTATTTTTGTCACGTCCAAAATGTCATAATAACTTTATATTCATAAACTATTCCAATAATAGTCTATTTTTAGTATTGCGTCGTAATAATCATACTTTTGTGAATAATAACGAAGTAACTTATTCAAATGATTATAAATATCATCTTTTGAGATATTTCTCACAAAAATAGTGAAATAACTTGATTATAACCATTTTTGCTAGAAAATAGTGCTTTTATTTATAAAAACGTAGTTTTTACTAGTTTTCGTTTTTATAACGTTTTTATCCAAGATCTAGTATTATTGTACACTTTATTTGTAGTTTTGTAACTTTTACACAACTTAATATGTCAAAGTGTTTATAATATATGGATCTATCCATATTTCATACCAAGTTCATCTTTACACATTATCTAGTTTTCATCTTTATAACATTTTTGTCCAAGAACTAACATTTTTACACACTTTATTTATAGTTTTGAAATTTTTACACAAACATAATATATCATTATGAACATCTTACAAAGAGTTATCCATATTTCATGTCAAAAGCATTTTTACACAAATACTAACTTTATAAACTTGTGTAAATCAACATATATAACATTTAAACACATATAAACTTGAATAAAACAACATTTATAGTAAAAGAACTTGTATTCTCCCCCAAAAAGGTTTGAAAAGATGAAAATGAGGGGTATGAACTCACCCTTGTAGCGTGTTTGGCTTAGAAACTAGGATGTTCTTGGAAGATTGATGGTAGGAATGAAGATCCAAGTCTTGGAGCTCGGAAGACCTTTGGACAAAACCATTACCTAATGGTTTTTCATAGATGTTAGTGTGTGTAAATGGTTTAAAACTTATGTTAAGTAGTTTAGAATCAAAGAATGAATGAAGCTTACCACTTAAACTTGTTAAAGGAGCTTGGAAATGGAGTTTGATGAGGATGATGATGGTGGCGGGTTTGAAGAGAGGAAGTGAGGGAGAGGGTCGAGAGGAAGAGAGAGGAAGAGAGAAGAGAGGAATGAAGTTGGTGATTCTCTTGGCAAAGTGAAGATATGATGTTAAGTTATGAGATTTTAGGTTAGATTTTTCTATCTTATTTTATTAATAGCCTTTCAATGCCCTAGATCTTGAATAGTAACCAAGGATTTGCATGGGGGGGGGGGGGGGGCTGGTGTGTAGCCGATGGGGGTGGAGTAAGGGGGTGGGGTGGGTTAGCTTTTATAAAATAGCAACATACTTTATAAAAATAAGTGATTTTTATAAAATAGTAAGACGTTTTAGTGAAATTTTATGCGTTTTTGACGAAACGAAGTTCTAAATAATTATTTTGTATAAAAACATTGCCAAACATTTATTTTGATTGAATTATAACTCGTTGGATGTCGAATTACGCGTTTAAGCGCAGTATTCTTCCGATTTTGCGATTTTTGGCATTTTACCGAAAATTTCTTTTAGCTTTAAAATTAAATACTAGATATTATTACGTTACTTGTCATATGAATTGTTAATTCATATTTGATGTTTAAGGCACCACATTTTGAAATTTGAGTCCAAACCCTGTTTACATTTATTCGTTCACAGCGGTTTAATCGTTATAACTTTCACATACGAACTCCGTTTTCGACGTTCTATATATCCAAAGTTTCATATTTACGAGTAGATCGTTTTGTTAACATTAGTATTCTCAAAATAATAATTGTACGGTTATCGAATTTTTACGCTACAGTAGTTTGCTGTCCGTATTTTCGACTTTTAATTGGTAACTGTTTGATTTAGCATACGTAACACTATAATATTAATGATTCATCGCAAAAGTTATGGAAAATAACTTTTCAATATATAGATTAACGTACGCTTTGTTTGACTACAGTTGACTTTTGTTGACCAAAATTTACAATTGTCACACATATACTGGTGAATTCACAATAACATTGGCCATATGTAATTATAGATATAACATATATGAGTCTCCTTTCCAATATCATATTTTCCATGCAATTTCTTGGTTTAGCTATCTACATGTAAAATTGTTAAGTCATCATAAATCACATGGTTCCAAATTTAGAATACTTATATTTCCATTCATAATCCTTTTCAACTTAATGTTGAAGGCTTTAGTATTCATCAAAACTTCTACGTATTGTTTTGATGGATTTCTTTCAGTATTATTGGATTTTATGGAACTAACTCTTTGATTAATAAGTGTAATTTATCCTAAATATATAAAAAAAAGAATTCGGTACCTATATTTATTGAAAACACATGCAAGTATGTTTAGACTAATACTCTTATTATTTAGCAAGACACCCCCACATTTCACGTAGAAATAAATGTTTTTTCTCTTTTCATAACTAAATGGTGTCTTGTTTTTTATATTGTGGGGTCTTTTTACAAAGGAGGTTGCTTGATACTTGAATCCTTCACAATAACCATGGTGAACTATAGCATGCGCGATTTGAGAGAGTATATTGTGTGACTTCACAGATAAGATCATGATGTCCATTGTCGCCATCGTAAAGTTATGTTAAAATGATAATAGACCACTTATAGAGAACAAAATTTATCTGAATTTTTCTATTAATGATACTTACAACTCAACCTTAGAGAACTCAACCTTATAGAATACATAAGTTAGTTACAACTATGCATTCACTTGGTTCACACAAGGTGTAACGTCCCATTCGTTCCAAGTTCATACAAGGTTTATAAAAGTGGTTCGAATAGATAAAAATCGGTTGGAAATAAGAACCATTCGTTCCAAGTTCAATATTTAAAAATTTTAAAAGCATAAGTATTATATCAAATACAAAATATTAAGCAGCAGAAGGTTTGAATACCAAATGTCGGATGCGATACAGTCACGTCACGCTCCAAAGCTCAATCCAAAAAGTACCTAAAAACATTAAGGGTGAAAAAATAAGCACAAAGCTTAGTAAGTTTTCCAAAACAGCACACGATCCATCCCATAAGTCACATTCCTAATGGTCTTCGGGATCACCCCAAACAATCTGGATCTCAGGCTCTCCCCGATATGCCATAGCTAAGAACTCGCTGGCTCACCACGTTCCGCCCCTTGCTGGTATATTCTCAGACTCTTAGGCTCGTCCCGATCCATCCGGCTCTCAGGCTGACCCTAATCCGCCTTCAATCCCCGATCGCTAGAACGAATCCAACTACTGACAAGTACCATCACAGAAGCCTAAGCAAGCTGTTTGACCCAGCGGGTCCCTAATATCAACCATACAATCAAATAACGTAAGGCACGCCCAGTTTAAATACACATTACTACATATAGTAACACAAGGCTACCTATGCATGTAACATCACCCATAGTATAGCTAGGAAACTCACTTGATCCGCAACTGTTGATATGCGCACCCACGCTTCCAATATCTTCACACGCTACATAGTACGGACTCCTAAATTTTCATAGAGTCATAAATCAACTAACTGAAGAACCCATAATCGATCTTACAGTCCAAATTCCTAATCCACCCAAGTTGACTCAAAATTCAACTAGTCAAAAGTCAACGTCGAGAGAGCGCCACTATCTCCTCAAGATAACGTCGCTATCTCCACAATTCAGATCGGGCAATCGTGATAGTTAGTGTTGCTATCTCCATAAGATAGCGGAGCTAACTAAGAACTTTTCCAAAACTTCATTAAGCACTTAATACATTTACACAGGGGCTAATACTCTCCAGAACTCGCCAATAGGTCTGAAACTTCATAAAAATCCAAACTTTCTTAACATGCATGTCAAATCTCATACTTAGGTCAAAGGTGAATCAAACATATGCTTAATCACTCAAGAGAGCTTGGCTCAATCTCAAAATCAATTCAAAAGCTCCAAAGATGATACAATAATTATAAAGGTCTGAACTTAACTCAAATCTCCAAAGATAACTTGAATAAGGGACCAATAATCCATTTTATACCATAAAATGCAACTCATACAATAGGATCAAGCTTAGAATACCAAAAATGTAAGAGCTTTACTCTTACAAGGGTCTATAGAATAAAGATCTTGATGATTCAAGCTTGAAGAAGACCACTTTGCACCACCATATACCTTCTTTTTTCTCAAGCAACCTTCCAAGATGAGTTATGGAGCCAAAAACACTAAAAAGAGGCTAAGGTTTTGAGTGTGAGAGAGAGAGAGAGCAAGAGAGGCTATAGAAGGTGAAATGATGGCTCTCTATGGTTTAGAATCCTTTAATATGGCCCAAAGCCCGAGATCTAGGGTTTTGTGTCTTGATTCAAAATAATATGGAAAGACAACTAATAAATCTAGATTTTTCTAGTTTTGTGGAAATTGACGTTCTAACAGTAGATAGATCGTTTTCCGACAACAAAAACAATACATTGGGCTAGAAAATCATTAATTATCGAAATAAATTGATTCAAACCCCTGCAGACACCTAACATGATTTTTTAGAACTTTCATGTTTTAACGTTTCCAAAATTCATAACCATTAAGGGTTGAAATTAGGTTCTAACAAAAGCTTGCTCATTTTCCAAACAGCTAAACAACATTGTACTAGAAAAATCATATAAAATTCATACTTTATTGATATGATCATAATGCCATTGCTTGTTGAGATTATATGTGTTGTATCTTTTTTCTTTGAACTTGAGTATGAACTCTTATATATACACATTAAATTAACTTTAACCATAATGGCCATAAGAGTCTTTAAAAACAGATGTTATAATTGAGTAATTATTATGGACATAAATCTATATAATAAAGTTTGTAGATGTTATGAAAGTAGAACAAAAAGAACAAGCAAATTCTTTTCTCAATTATATGTGACATTTATATACACTACTAGGGAGTACTAATAGGTTGATTTATTTCATTCAAACATTGATATAATGCAGCCCATATAAAGTGGTTGAAACTTACAAACTCATCATATGTGGGACAAGTCTTTAACTTTTCCAACATTTGTTTCAAACACAACACTTTTATGATCAATATATCATTCACATACATTTGGAACATATGCCACATCAAGATCAAGTTATCATGTACGAATACATAAACCAATAAACTGTTTTTGAATTAGAGTTATAATTCAACTTTTTTCGGAGTCCCATCATGGGAACACAACACATTTTTCCAATTGTTTTTTGGTCATTGGTTCACCAAAATGCACTGTAGGACTGTGAAACTACATTGTTGCTCCATCAAATGTTGACACACTTTGCAGATGGCTGGATAAAGACTGATAGATGGATATGTCAATGGTAAAATCCTTCAAAATTATGTTGGTAATTAGAAATCAATGATAAAATTCCAAAAAACAAATTATGTGGGAAGAAAGCGTGGGTGGTTATTTGTGACGCATTTTCGACAGAAATTGTGATGGATTTCAGACAGAAGTATCTGCTATTATATACCAAAGGAATTGCCATGGTTAACTATGTTGACTGTTTTGTGACTTTTCCCTTGCATTATAAATGTGAAGTATTTGTGACGAATTCCCTTTGGTTCTTACCCTTAAGAAACTAATTCCAAGAATACTTAGAAGATAACAACTTGCATAAGAGTTTCCACATTACACCCTTATTCGTGTACACTTGAACTTCATTGTTTAATGAGTTACTTCCACTTTACATGCATTGATTCATAGATTTTGTTTTTATCAAAGTATTATCATACTTTTGTTTCTTGTCAATTCATTTTATATAATTAACTTTCTCATAGATGATGGATTCATTTATTTACCTTTCAACCGTTAATGTATAAGTACTTTTATCATTATAATTCTTGTAATAATCTTTCATTTTGAATTCATAAGCATTCTCCATACTTTGTGGATTCCTTTATTCTTTAGTCATAAGAAAATGATTTATAATATCCACAATTAAGCCTTCCATTTTTAGATATATTCAGGATGAACAAAATCATAACCAGATATTTTGATCAACGACAGTAAATATCGGTCAACCCTTAGTCAACCGTTGATTGCTTACCTTGAGTCGTATAGAAATATCTTACATATAGTATAAGCACCTGATGAAGTCAATTATAATTTAAATTCCTTGTCGTTCCACATGTAGAAACCAATGGCTTGCATCTTTCATCCAAGGTGTTTCAAGTTTCTATAACAATTATGCCTTAATTCTTAATCCTTAAATACCCAACCCAAATTATACCCAAAACTAAATGTAATGTGTATAAGGATTCCAATAACTACATCATTTTCTATGTACACAATATATGTCATCGTGTATGAATGAAATTAAGTTTACCGCTCATATGGTTTTATTTCTGACTCTTATCATACTTGACTTCCTCTATTCCTAATCGTACTCTTAACTCCTATAGAAGATCGAGGATTCACTTTATGAATATATTAATATTCTAATCACTATTCATGACTGTTAATACGTTTATGTAACATAGTGTAGGTATTTTATATACTTTGTATAGTATAGGGTCCTATGTGTACTTTTCCTAAACTGATGTATGTTATATATTCTGGGAATTCAATGCAAACCCTAACGGGGTCATTATCTCCAACATGGTATCAAGCAAGGATACGGCGGATTGAATGCACATCAATTTCTTTTCCACTTGATCGATTACTAACCGGTCCTTCACAAGAAATTGACATTGCATCTGCATCTGTGTTCGTCTTTTTCTGTCCCGATTGCTTCACAGTGCCTCCACCGCCGCCTTCTTCTCCACGTTTTTCCGCTGCACACTATCGGCCCTGTTTCTGCTGTGTACTCACGATTACTTCAACTGGGTACAATATTATTTGCTACAAGCCCTCTACCTACGGTTAGTGTTCTACCTATTACTACGTTTTTTTTCATTCGGTTCTTTGATTTTCCGGTGCAACTATGACCACCCCCGCATCCACCCCTACGGTTGTTCCCACTGCTCAACAGCTTGTATACGCTGTCTCTAATGTCTACAATCAGTTCAGTTTCAAACTTACCTCCGATGGCTCCAAATACAAGTTGTGGTGTAGAATTTTTCAGGATATTTGTAAGGGTGCGAAAGTTCTCGGTCATATCAATGGCAAGTCCCGTCCCAATGGCGAAGATGATGAAGATTGGGAGTCGATTGACTCTCGTGTGAAATCGTGGTTTTATTCTACGTGTGATCCCACCGTTTTACAAATTATCTCTAGTGACAATTGTACCGCCAAGGATTTGTGGGACAACTTACATGAATTTTTTCTTAATAATAAGATGCCACGGATGCTCCAACTTCAAGAACAGTTCCGCAATGTCAAGAAAGGCGCATCGTCCATTACCGAGTATTGTCACAACCTTAAACACCTAGCCGACGCTCTTGCCGATGTCGATTCCACTATTAATGAAGTGGAACTTGTCATGCAAATTTTACGCGGTCTCCCGCCCTCCTATCATAGTATTGTCGATGTCATCACAAATACCAAGCCGTTCCCGTCCTTCTTGGAAGCTAAAAACATGTTGCTCGTTCATGAAACTCGCGAAGATAACCAAGATCAAATGCTTGACCCGACACACACTACTACGGCTCTTTATTCCGCCTCCCAACAACCCGGAAAATCGAAAAACAAATGGAATAAAAACTGTAATAATAACCGGGGCACTTCCAAAGGGGGGGGTACTTCTAGCTTTAATACTTGTACTAACCAATTTGCAGGAACATCATCGGCTCCACAGTCTCAATTTGCCGGCATTATAGGACCCCACCCAAGTGCACATGCTCAAATATCCTCTACTCAAAACCCACAATTTATTTATGGTACCCCACATATAGCAGGGAATTTTTTCCCCACTCAAGCACATGCGTATCACACTTCTAGTCCAACGCTACAGCACAACACGCCTGGCCCACCTGCCGCTGCTTCAACCCAATCGGCCCCGCTCCAATTTCCGCAGCCCCTTACTGCTTTCAGCCCACCAGCGCCGATTTATGGTCAGCCCACTGCCTTGTTTGGGCAGCCCACTGCAACGTCTCCAGGGCCCAACAACACATTCTACCCTCAGCAGCCCACTGCTAATTTTTTTGGTGCACCGGTTCCGGCCTCTCCTGCTTCTCAACAACCAACGGATCTAGCTTCTGTTTTCCAAGCCATGTCCATTCAACCACCGGCAGATAATCAGTACTACATGGATACGGGGGCGACCTCACACATGTCTTTTAACCAAGGTACAATGTCTTCTCTAACACCTTGTAATTCTAAATCTATCATGGTTGGTAATGGTGCAATAGTTCTGGTATCTCACATTGGACACACTTTCCTCCCTCATTCTCAAAATAAATTTGTTTTAAAAAATGTTCTTGTTTCAAATCATATGATTAAAAACTTAGTCTCGGTTCGCAAGTTTACGATTGATAATTGGGTATCTGTCTCATTTGACCCGTTTGGTTTTTCTGTAAAGGATCTTAATTCAGATACCCTTCTCCAACGATGCGACAGTGATGGTGATCTATACCCGTGTCTTCCTTCTTCTGGCTCATCAGCTCCGGATAAAGCGCTCACATCGGTGTCCCTTCCCACTTGGCATCGTCGCTTAGGACATCCCGGCTCTTCCGTTCTTCAGTTTTTGCAGTCTCGTCATTTTATTTCCAGTAACACTAATAAACTTCCAATTTGTCATGCTTGTCAACTTGGAAAACATTGTCGTTTGTCTTTTTATTCGTCTATGTCGAAAACTACTCGTGTGTTTCAACTTGTTCATTCTGATTTGTGGACGTCCCCAGTTACGAGTTTGAGTGGTTTCAAATATTATATCTTGTTTCTTGATGACTTTTCACATTTTTTGTGGGTTTTTCCTTTACGTGCAAAATCTGACGTTTATACTGTTTTCTGCAATTTTCGAATGTATGTCAAAAATCAATTCAAGACTGATATTCAGTCCTTTCAATGTGACAATGGACGCGAATTTAATAACCAGTTGTTGCTTACTTACCTACAAACGAATGGTATTACAATTCGATTTTCTTGTCCATATACGTCTCAACAAAATGGAAAAGCAGAACGCTCAATTCGTACTATAAACAACATTATACGCACGTCTCTTTTTCAAGCATCTCTTCCCACCAAATTTTGGACTGAAGCGTTACTTACGGCTGTCCACACGCTTAATCTTCTTCCTACTACCACTCTTTCTTATATGACACCTTTTGAAGTTCTTTTTGGTTTTTTCCCTAAATATGACCATCTTCGTGTCTTTGGGTGCTTATGTTATCCTAACACCTCTTCCACCTCCACTAATAAACTTTCTCCTAGATCCACCGCCTGCGTCTATCTTGGACCCTCCCCAGATCATAAAGGTCATAAATGTCTAGATCTTATCTCTCAGCGTGTCATTATCTCTCGCCATGTCACTTTCGCTGAGGATCATTTTCCTTATCCTGAGTTTCACTCGAAACCCTCTGAGTCCGACTACGACTCCTTCACCCCTGATGATGATCCTCCTCCTCTCATTCCCCCTCCCTCCCCATTGACCCCCTCGACCGCTGAGCCCATGACTGCACATCCACCCTCCCTTCCTACTACTCCTACTCATACTGGTCATCCTATGACAACTCGTTCGCGGACTGGTTCTTTAAAACCTCGCACTATTCTCAATCTTTTAGGCACCACTGACGTCTCTCCCATTCCGAGATCCACAGCTCAGGCCATGTGTGACTCGAATTGGAAATCCCCCATGGATGCCGAAATGTCCGCCCTTAACGCTAATCACACTTGGGATCTTGTCCCTCGTCCTCCCAATGCCAATATTGTTGGTTGTCGTTGGCTTTACCGTCACAAATTTGACTCTCACGGTAAACTTGATCGCTACAAAGGTCGCTTAGTTGCTCAGGGTTTCTCCCAGCAACCCGGTTTAGACTTTGATGATACGTTCAGTCCTGTTGTCAAGCCCGCTACTATCCGCACTGTCCTCAGCATTGCTATCTCTCGTAAGTGGCCGATTCATCAACTTGATGTCAAAAATGTGTTCCTTCATGGCGATCTAACTGAAGAGGTTTACATGAAACAACCTCCTGGATACGTTCATCCCAGGCATCCCGATTTTGTCTGTCGTTTGCGCAAAGCCTTATACGGTTTGAAACAGGCCCCTCGTGCCTGGTACCAACGGTTTGCTGTCTACATCTCTTCTATTGGCTTCAAAAGCAGTCGTTCCGACAGCTCCCTTTTCACATTTCACCGCGGCTCGGAGACCATCTATCTCCTTCTCTATATTGATGACATTATCCTTACGGCCTCCTGTTCGTCTCTCATTACGCGTGTCATCACCCGTCTCTCCTCTGAGTTTGCCATGACGGACTTAGGACCTCTCTCTTTTTTTCTCGGCATTGCTGCTACTAGAACTACGCATGGTCTTTTTCTTTCTCAGACTGCGTTTGCCAAGGAGATCCTTTCTCGAGCAGACATGACCTCCTGCAATCCTTGTAGCACTCCAACGGACACCAAACCAAAACTCTCCTTATCTGGGAAACCGGTTTCTGATCCGACCTTGTACAGAAGTTTGGCGGGGGCCTTACAATATCTAACTTTCACTCGTCCGGATATTGCGTATGCCGTTCAACAGATCTGCCTTTTTATGCATGATCCGCGTGAACCACACTTCCTTGCCCTGAAACGCATCTTGCGTTATCTTCAGGGCACTGCCCATCATGGTCTGTTCATTCGTCCGTCTCATGTCGATCGTTTGGTTGCTAATTCTGATGCTGACTGGGCTGGGTGTCCCTTAACACGTCGGTCTACGTCTGGGTTTTGTATGTATCTTGGTGATAATATTCTCTCTTGGTCTTCAAAACGTCAACACGTCGTCTCTCGGTCTAGTGCCGAAGCTGAGTATCGGGGGGTTGCCAATGTGGTTGCCGAAGCTTCCTGGCTTCGCAACCTTCTTCTTGAGTTATCTTGCCCTTTAACCCGTTCTACAGTTGTGTTTTGTGACAATGTGAGTGCCATGTACTTAGCTTCTAACCCAGTGCAGCACCAAAGAACCAAACATGTGGAAATAGACTTACATTTTGTTAGGGAACGCGTTGCCATTGGTCAGGTTCGCGTATTGCATGTTCCTTCAGCTCATCAGTTTGCAGATATCTTTACCAAAGGACTACCTACACAACTTTTTCTTGACTTTCGGGACAGTTTAAGCATTCGAGAACCTCCCGCTCAAACTGAGGGGGAGTGTTAATACGTTTATGTAACATAGTGTAGGTATTTTATATACTTTGTATAGTATAGGGTCCTATGTGTACTTTTCCTAAACTGATGTATGTTATATATTCTGGGAATTCAATGCAAACCCTAACGGGGTCATTATCTCCAACAATGACTTTTGCAATCATCGTTCATTTTAATTCCTAATAATTTTGTATACTTGAAGGGTTTCTACATTTTTGGGTCATAAGTAAATGACTCGTACAATTAGCTAGTCATATTTTCCAATATTTTGATGTATCTTCGCCTAGTAGCAGTCTTTGTTAACAAAAGTTGTCTTGGAACCGGCAATTTTAACACCTTGAGGGTACTCAGCCTTGCAACTCAGGACGGTTGGCTGTTAGGTGAAGTTTGAAGTTTTCGTTTGGTGAAGACTTTTTTTTTAATGTTAGGCATCCTCTTTTGTTGAAGGCCAAAGTCTCCTTGTTCATATTGAATTTTCTTTCACATTCCAAGCCTATAAATATGAGACTGCACAACACAATTCACTTGCACCATACAACACCATGTAACACTAAGAGTGCAGAGTAGCACCAAGAAATAAAACTCCTAGTTACCCGCCGTGGACGTAGGTCAGTTTTGGACCGAACCACGTTAAATTCTTGTGTTCTTAATTTGTGAGCTAAGTGTGTGAGTTACGTGTCCGTATGCTAAGTGTCTCGATCCTAACAAGTGGTATTAGAGCCTTGGTATAGCTCCAGAGAGTGATTTTCTGTTTTTTGGGTCGAAAATTTTTTGTCTCAAAAACGATTTTGGTTTACGCCGTTGGAAAGGTCTCATTCCGCAGATTCCGAAAATATATTTTTTCGAATTTTTTGAGCATCGGAAGACCTCCAAATCACCGGTCAAAGTTGGTCAAAACTCGCCGGAAAGTTGGCCGGAAAAAACCAGTCCGCCGGAGAAGACGACACTGTAGCACCGGAGTTTCGCCGGAGAAGACGACACTGTAGCGCCGGAGTCTGCCAGAGAAGACGACACTGTAGCGTCGGAGTCCGCCGGAGAAGACGACACTGTAGCAGTTCACTGTAGCGTCCTGTAGCAGTTCACTGTAGTGGTTCCTGTAACAGTACTGTAGCAGATTTTCAGAAAATTGCAAAACAGGTCCCTGAAGTTCTAGAATTTGCAAAACAGGTCCCTGAAGTTCCAGAATTTGCAAAACAGGTCCCTGAAGTTCCAGAATTTGCAAAACAGGTCCCTGAAGTTCCAGAATTTGCAGATTGGTCCCTGAACTTTCAGGAAAAATGCAGTTTAGTCCCTGAACTTCAGGAAAATTACAGTTTGGTCCCTAAACTTCAGAAAAAGTGCAGTTTAGTCCCTGAATTTTCAAAAAATTGCAGTTTGGTCCTTGAACTTCGGGAAAATTGTGGTTTAGTCCCTGAACTTCAGGAAAATTGCAGTTTTGTCCCTCAACTTTGTCAAAGTCACAAAACAGTCACTCAAACATTTGTTTTGGGCAGTTTAGCCAGAAAATAATTTGGGTGGGGATTATATTTTGCAAATAACGAGCCAAGAACAGTCGTTAAGTTCAGACAAGGCTTCGTTTAGTGAAGATTGAAAAGTTGGTGGAAGACGCAGATTGAGACTTTATGTGTCAGAAAGTTCAAGATGTGGTATTGGTAAACAGAGAAAATTAGAGAATTACAGAAGATCAGACGTTCAGACAAATCCAGCGATGATCAGAGTTTTAGGGGTTCAAGAACAGATCATGGGATGAACAGATCAAGTAATTAAGAGAAAATCCGTTTTTCGGTAGATCCAGCAGTGATTAGAAAGTCAGCAGACTTAGCTGTAATCACGGGATCAGAAAGTTTGGTGTTATTCATGACGTTGAGGTGTGGACATTTTTTAGAGTCGATGTCCAAATAGAGGAAATTCTGCTTCTGAGAATGTGTCTGGGTTTGATGCATTGGGACTCAATGGAAGGCAGTGAAGACACTTGGGTCAAGAATTCTGGTGCTTCATTTCACGCTACCCACAGCAGTGAAGCACTGGAGAATCTGAAAGTTGGAGACTTTGGAAAGGTAAGACTTGTGAACGATGAATGTTTGCTGTATATGGTCGGATTACCGTCTGAGGGAGTGACCGTCCCAGTTCAGAAGAGAAACAAAGTCCGGTTCACAGAATCTCATGGGCAGAAGAGGGTGACCCTTTGCAAGTAGGAAGCCTAGAGCTACAAGGAAGATTCAGGTTGAACGAGCATGGAAAGGTTCAGAAAAATCAGTCGAAGGATATTGTGGCAATAAGAGCAAAGAGTATTGTTTCATTGTTTCAGTTGCAGGGTTTTGCAACAGTGGGAGCATAGGTCGTGTTTCAATCATAGGTCCAGGACGACAGTGGATTTAGAACCAGTTTTCAGCTGTAAAAGTCTCTCCGGTTTTGATAACTTGCTAAATATGGAGAGTGTTGTTGTTTGTTCTCAGGTTGTTCTAGGATTCGGTAGTTCGTTTTCAGTGGGAGCCGATAGGGACAGAGAACAGGTCAATGGCAGTTTAAGTCATGACGAACATGTTGAAACTCATGGGAGTTTTAACGGGCCTTTCAGGTTAACTGATGAGAAGGCCGGGGTAACTAGGAAGGAAAGTGTTTTTGGAATACACAGTTGAAGCACAGGTGAAGATTGTTTCGTGGCTTCAAGTGAGAGAGAGAGTATGTGTGTTTAAGGATCGTTGCAAGATTTGGATGGCAGAGAAAGACTAAGTTGTTCAAGCATTCAAGTGAGAGATTGAAGAATTGTTGCAAGAGTTGGACGGTAGATAAAGACTACGTTGTTCAAAGTCTTCAAGTGGGAGATTGTTAGGTGAAGTTTGAAGTTTTGGTTTGGTGAAGACTTTTTTTTTTAATGTTAGGCAGCCTCTTTTGTTGAAGGCCAAAGTCTCCTTGTTCATATTGAATTTTCTTTCACATTCCAGCCTATAAATATGAGACTGCACAACACAATTCACTTGCACCATACAACACCATGTAACACTGAGAGTGCAGAGTAGCACCAAGAAATAAAACTCCTAGTTACCCGCCGTGGACGTAGGTCAGTTTTGGAACGAACCACATTAAATTCTTGTGTTCTTAATTTGTGAGCTAAGTGTGTGAGTTCCGTGTCCGTATGCTAAGTGTCTCGATCCTAACATTGGCAATTACCTAGGGCCCAAAGCCTTTCCCCTCCACCTGTTTTTCGCCGACCAGGGAAAATCCCCCACATGGGGTTAGTAGGAGTCGAACTCGAGACCTTCCACCACATGGGTATATAACCCAGGTGCATCCACCCAGCTAGGCTGGGCTTCACTTGCGTATATTATGAATTCTTACTTATACATTCTATAAACATTCCAAGTCTTGTCTTGATACATGTATATTATGAATTCTTACTTATACATTCTATAAACATTCCAAGTCTTACTAACTTCTGGGAACAAATTAACAATGGCCAATGCACAAAAAGTTGGGGCTAGCCCACTTGGCTAACAAGGTGATTACTAACAAGGAGGTCATGGGTTCAAATCCTGACACTAACATAACAATGAGTAGTTTAGGAGTAGGAGTAGGATAGATTTGCCGTTCAAAAAAAAAACAAACAAAACAAAACAAAACAAAAGTCGATGAGTATTGAGTCCCTTTACATTTATTTCATGAATCGTCTTCATGCAGCTTCCTTGAACTTTCCTTACTCCCGGCATTGCCCTAGGAATATCAATGTCGGTTGAAGGTTGAAGGAAACAGTTTCATTCAAAGTCTTAGTTGAAACAAATAATTTAGACAGTCAATTAATTAGTTTTGTATCCGTTGAAACAAAACTCATAAGAAAAGAAAAACCACGGATATTTATTACATTTCTTTTGACCAAAGATAATTTTACATCTATAATTTTTCGTCATTTTATATAGTAACTGTTTAAATAATCATATCCTTTTGAACAAACAGTTGAATATTGTATTGTTACATCTGTAACTAAAACTTTTATGTTGTGTTTATGTAAATTAAAAATGATGTAACATCATGTAATTATTATGGCACAGAAACCCAAACATAAATAAACAAAAATATACACATTCAATTACTTTAAAGGCTGTTGTAAATGTGGATATTCCATTGCCTATTTTATTTCATGACTTTCATCTTTAACTGTGGAATGAAATTCATTATGAATTTAAGCCTAATACTCTATCTCTATATGGTATTAGAGCCTTCTAAAACTCCAACGAGTATAGTGAATCCTTCTTCTTCATCTCTTTCATCCTGCAATATCCCTTCCATGGCAACCCTAAAAACCTTAATCCATCTCACCGCATCAAATCACTTTCCCGTCAAACTTTCAGCCACAAATTTTTCTATATGGCGTAAACAAATTCAGTCTACCCTTATTGGACTCGAAATCGATGATTATCTCACCAATGATCAACCGCCAAAAACCGACCCAGCGTATGCTAAATGATATCAACAATATCATATTGTGTTCTATGGATCCTGTTCTGATTTCATTCAGCCCGTTATCATGTCTGCATCCACCACTAAACAGGCCTGGAATCGTCTCACAACAAGCTACGCTAGCACTTCCCTTTTATTTCATTAAAATCAAAACTTGCTAAAAATCCAAAAGGTAGTCGATCAATTGCAGAATTTCTGATTGAAATGTGCTCTATAGCCGACGAATTAGCTCTTATCCAGAGCCCTATTAACGAGGAAGACCTCCTCATTCATATACCCTGTTAACTTGGCGACGGATATAGCCCGATCATCGCAGCGTTAAAGGTTCGTGAACAACATGTTACCTATTCGGAACTCTACGACAAACTGACTGATTTTAAAAAAATCTCTTCAAGAAAAAGAACCTACTGCTCCTCTAGTTGCTACTGCAAATTTCTCACAGCGGCAATCTGGTCTCCCTCAATCCCCTCCATCAACTGATTTCTCCAATCGGATTTCTCGTAGTCAAGCATTCACACCACAAAAGGGGGGGGGGGGTGGGCGCCCTTCTCATTCTCAATCGGTTTCTTCAAATCGCCCTAACAGGAACAATTTTTTTTTCCAATTTTGCAATATCCCGGGTCACGATACGCGAGAGTGTAGAAAGCTTGCAAAGTTTTTGACCGAAAACAACATCAGTTTCAATACCCCGACATCAAATGCCATCGCAAATGCTACTTCCCCTGGATCGCATGCTACATATCAACCATGGATGTTTGATAGCGGAGCATCACAATTCACACCACCTCGCTTCAATCTGTCTCCGAATATGGAGGTCCGGACGAAATTCTTCTTGGTGACGGTACAAATCTTTCCATCTCACATATCGGTTCAGCTAATATCTCCACTCCGTCTAGAATATTAGCTTTGCCTAACATACTTTGCGTTCCAAAACATCGCAAAAATCTAATTTCCGTTTAGGGGTGCAAACGAGCCTGAGCCTGAGCCTGAGCCTGAGCCTGAGCCTGAGCCTGAGCCTGAGCCTGAGCCTGAGCCTGAGCCTGAGCCTGAGCCTGAGCCTGAGCCTGAGCCTGAGCCTGAGCCTGAGCCTGAGCCTGAGCCTGGGCCTGGGCCTGGGCCTGGGCCTGGGCCTGGGCCTGGGCCTGGGCCTGGGCCTGGGCCTGGGCCTGGGCCTGGGCCTGGGCCTGGGCCTGGGCCTGGGCCTGGGCCTGGGCCTGGGCCTGGGCCTGGGCCTGGGCCTGGGCCTGGGCCTGGGCCTGGGCCTGGGCCTGAGCCTGAGCCTGAGCCTGAGCCTGAGCCTGCGCCTGAGCCTGAGCCTGAGCCTGAGCCTGAGCCTGAGCCTGAGCCTGAGCCTGAGCCTGAGCCTGAGCCTGAGCCTGAGCCTGAGCCTGAGCCTGAGCCTGAGCCTGAGCCTCAGCCTCACCTGAGCCTGAGCCTGAGCCTGAGCCTGAGCCTGAGCCTGAGCCTGAGCCTGAGCCTGAGCCTGAGCCTGAGCCTGAGCCTGAGCCTGAGCCTGAGCCTGAGCCTGAGCCTGAGCCTGAGCCTGAGCCTGAGCCTGAGCCTGAGCCTGAGCCTGAGCCTGAGCCTGAGCCTGAGCCTGAGCCTGAGCCTGAGCCTGAGCCTGAGCCTGAGCCTGAGCCTGAGCCTGAGCCTGAGCCTGAGCCTGAGCCTGAGCCTGAGCCTGAGCCTGAGCCTGAGCCTGAGCCTGAGCCTGAGCCTGACCAAGCTCGGCTCGGGCTCGTTAAGAAATATATAGGGCTCGGCTCGGGCTCGGCTCGTTACGAGCTTTATGGACCTAAGCTCGGCTCGGGCTCGATAAGAAATACACAGGCTCGGCTCGGGCTCGGGCTCGGGCTCGGCTCGTTTAATTCTTAACAAGCCTAAACGAGCTTAAGCTTGGCTCGAGCTCATTGACAAGCTCGTTTACTCTAATGTAGGAATATATATATATATATATATATATATATATAAGATTATATTATATATAGGCTCGTTTAGGGCTCGCGAGCCTAATCGAGCTTGGTGACACAGGCTCGGATCGGGCTCGTTTAATAAACGAGCCTTATATTCAAGCTCGGGCTCGGCTCGGGCTCGTTTAAAATCGGTCTCAAGCCGAGCTTTTATCGATCCGGTCCCGGGTAGCTCACAAGCCGGCTCGGCTCATTTGCACCCCTATTTCCGTTGCAAAGTTATGTCGTATTAATCATGTGTCCGTTGAATTTTTTCCTTTTCATTTCCTTGTGAAGGATCTCAATTCGGGGGTGTCTCTCATGCGGGGGAGAACATTAACGATGTTTACTACATCAATCGTTTGAATCACAATCCTCAAGTCAACTCCACCGTTTCGGCCTCACCCATACAGTGGCACCACAATGGTCATCCATGTTTACGTACTTTCAAACGCATTTGTCAAGAATTACGTCTTAACTTTAAATCTTTGTCCGATTCAACTTTGCATTGTCAATCTTGTGCCATGAATAAAAGTCATAAGTTACCATTTGGTGAAAATACATTCATGGCTTGCAAACCATTACAACTTCTTTACTCAGATGTATGGGGACCGGTGCAAAAATCAATTGACGGTTATTCGTATTATGTGGTGTTTGTTGATTATTTCTCTAAATATGTTTGGTTGTTTCCAATGAAATACAAGTCGGATGTTTCAAAGATATTCCCACAATTTAAACTCTTGGTGGAAAAATATTTTCAGTCTCAGATTATCTCTATTTTTGCCGACAACGGTGGCGAGTACCAAGGACTTGTATCTTTTCTGCAATCTATGGGAATATCTCATTACACTACAACCCCCCCCCCCCCCCCCCCGCACACACATATGCCAGCAAAATGGCGTGGCCGAGCGTCGTCATCGCCACGTCGTTGAGACCGGTCTTTCCCTACGTCATTATGCGAGACATCCTCTCACTTTTTGGTCCCATGCCTTCTAAACTACCGTCTATCTTATCAATCGCCTACACACCTCCATTCTTGCATCCAAAACCCCTTTTCATTGTCTCTATAACCAATCACCCAACTAACTAAACTTAAACCCTTCGGATGTCTTTGCTACCCTTGGCTAAAACCATACTCCATTTCTAAACTCCAACCCCGTTCTCAACCTTGCATCTTTTTGGGTTACTCATCTGACAAGTCTGCATGCAAGTGCTTTGATTCCAACACCTGTCGTCTTTACCACTCTAGACATGTGCACTTTGTGGAAAATCAATTTTCACTAAAATAGTCACCTTCCATACCAACTGCTTTTACCAAAATGGACTAATTTCTTGTTCCTACTTCCTCACGTGGGTACTCTTCCACATCACTCAATCCTACACCCACCATAAACCTCCCTATACAACCTTCCCCTACTGACACCTCACCTACCCCACCCATACAACCTTCCCCTACCCATGCATTAAATACATCAACCACATCAACTACACCACCCACATCAGCAACCTCATCTTCCCCTCATGTGTCACCTAGCGACACCTCACCCACCCCAACCCCACCCATGCAAACACCATCCTCCTTATCTACACCTACGCCACCGTCACCCTCTCCCCCTCGCCCAAAACGTACTCGAAAATAAAACTCAAAATACTATAATCCCTCACTTATCGACTACACCACCGCTCATCCCATTCCAACCACACTCGAACCCACTACGCACACACAAGCTTCCAAAGATCCTTTATGGCAAAAGGCAATAGATGATGAGTATAATGCCTTGCTCCACAACCACATGTGGGAACTTGTTTCGTGTAACTCTCATCAACCGCTCAGATGTAAATCGGTGTTTCGTACAAACATCACCCGAATGGCTCAATTTCTAAATATAAAGCACGGTTAGTTGCTAAGGGGATTTCTTCAAGAGTATGGCAAGGACTATTTTGATACCTTTAGTCCCGTCACAAAACCCATAATTATTCACATTGTATTATCTATTGCTCTCTCACGGGGATGGTCTCTACGACAACTTGACATCAATAATGCATTTTTGCATGGTGAGTTACAAGAAGAGGTATACATGGTTCAACCACCGGGGTACGTGTATCCTCAATATCCTACTCATATTTGTTGGCTAAATAAATCTCTATACGGCTTAAAGCAAGCACCGAGAGCTTGGTACACTGCCTTGACCTCTTTTTTACATCAATCGAGTTTCCTTAAATCTCAAGCTGACGCCTCTCTTTTCATCTATAATCAAGAGAGCACCACTTGTTATTTTATTGTGTATGTGGATGACAAAATAATAACCGGCAACAACCTTCACTTCATAAATCAATTTGTTGGCACCCTTGCAACACGTTTCTCTATCAACGATTTGGGCTATCCAAATCATTTTTTGGCCATTGAACTTATTCCCACCAATAGTGGCTTATTTCTCTTTCAACATAGGCAAATCCTTGATATTCTAAGCCAACATGGCATGGATGGTGCTAAAGTGGTCATGACTCCACTATCTTCATCTCAAACTCTCACTCTCGAAGATAGAGCTCCATGGGTTGACCCAACTCCTTATAGAAAACTCGTTGGCTCGTTACAATACCTTACCTTCACAAGACCCGACATTTCCTTTGCGGTCAATCGACTCTCACAATTCATGCACTCTCCGTTTCAAATACATTGGCAAGCACTCAAGCGGTTACTTCGCTATCTTAAAGGTACTTTATATCATGGTTTGTTCTTGAACAAGAAATCTCCGTTCGAGCTCACGGATTTTTCCGACTCCGACTGGGGAGGATTTGCCACAGTAGGACGTTCTACGACAGCCTATATTTTGTATCTTGGATCAAACATAATCTCTTGGAAATCAGCCAGTCAAAAATCGGTGTCCCGCTCATCCACCGAAGCAGAGTACAAAGCTCTTGCCAATTGCAGCCGAATTATCATGGGTTCAAAATCTTCTCTAGGAACTTGGTGTCTCTCTTGATTCTCCTCCACGTCTCTGTTGTGACAATACGGGTGCAACGTACCTTTGTGTAAACCTCGTGTATCACTCGCGTATGAAACATGTTGCCTTAGACTATCACTTTGTACGAGAAAAAGTAGCTGCAGGTGCTCTCAAAGTTCATCACATCAACTCCACTGATCAACTTGCGAATGTTCTTAGAAAGCCGCTGTCACGAGCTCCTTTTTTATCTTTGCGGTCCAAGATAGGAGTCTCCGACTGATCCTCCATCTTGCGGGGGCGTATTATGGCACACAAAACCCAAACGTAAAAAAAAATATACACATTCAATTATTTTAAACGTTGTTGTAAATGTAGATATTCCATTGCCTATTGCTTGTATCTTCTATTTAACTGTGGAATGAAATTCATTATGCATTTAAGCCAAATAATCTCTCTGTATAGTAATTATTGTTAGTTTAGAACACAAGAAACAATATGTATGTTTATCAATTGTTTTTCCGGACCTTAATGTATTAAGTATTTGTGCTTTTATTACTATTTATGTTAATGCATCTTATTTTTATTTCTTTCTACTATGACATTGTACTTTGAGATTGAAGAATTAGCATGTTGAAATTTGTTAAGAAAAAATGAATATAAAGGTTCATGAAGAAAATTGGTAAGAATAGGAATACCGAGAGATGCCATCAAATCTACATAATACTAGATCCTCCGATGAGATTCAAGCTTCCGACCACTTCGGATTCCATAGGAATCGGTATTCTAAACACACCCTTACATTATGAACGAAACTACTTATGTTATTTCAAATTATTTAATTTAAGTTTTATTACAATCAATATGTTGTTTTTCTTGTTTTGTGTTATTGTTGGTTGAAAATGCTATTTGAGTATATTTCATGATATTAAAACGTTTGGTGTTAGAAAAATACTCCATTAATGTGGCCTTCAAACTATTCTTGTAATGTTTATTACATGTTGAGTACAATTACATTATATACCTTATCATTTGCCAATAACATTATAAGTCCTTAGAATTAAATAAATGCAGAACGATGGATATGATATTTTCTATAACTTAAAGAGACTAACCGAAATTCACCTTTAAAAAAATCTGAATCATCCACCAAATCCTATGTTTCATCCTAGTTTATTTGATGAACAAAGGATGAATCCTTTTTGCTTCTCGCGAACCATGAAAGTTATGAGTAATTAACACACAAATAAATGTGAGTTACATTCATTAGGAAGACATGGAACGATGTCTGCCTTCTTACACTTCAACATTCCCTTGTAAACACTATAATTGTGTGTCTAATGATCTATCCATCAAGAACTCAATAAAGCACCTTTATGAGAAGTAAAAAAGAATTATAATATGAAATCGGCATTCATATTCGACAAGATATCATATTCTCCAAGTAAGTATTCTTGAATTGGTTTAGAGTTATCCATGTTTATTCATACATTGATCTTGGATTATGTCTTTAATTCCATCATTTGGTATTTAGTACTGGATGCAATATAGCACAAATCGTTTTGAAGTTGAGTTTGGCGTGGACGAGACTAGAACGACCAGCTCAAATGGACTAATTAATTAAATTTTAGTCTCATCAAAAATGTAGAACAAAGTGGAACAGGAAATCAAATGACAAAAAATATCCTCTTACAAGTCTCTCATCTACGGTTCATCAATATCCACACCCACACCCCCAACTCCAACCCCCGTCCCTTCCCCCACCCAGACCGACCCATACCCCCACCAACACAGACCCATACCCACACCCACACCTCACCACACCCACCTCCACCCTCACCCCCAAAACCACTCGGTATATATTAGAAATATATACCGAAAAACATGCGATTTTCTGAAAACTTTACATCACTAAAAAAACCCCTCAATGCCTTAAAAACGATATTAGAGTATCATTGATAATTTTCATTTTTAACTATGTAATCTTCAATTCTGTATATTTTATAATTTATAGTGTTATGCTGACATGTGGAACTCATGGCGGAGATTACTCAAAAGTGCAAGTGTTGAAAAAACACTCCGGCGAGTTCGCTCCGGTTTAAACCAAATAACTATATAAATAATTCAGGGCCTCATTTACGAAAGCATTTCGACAAAATTTTGAGGCACCAACATCTACCCTACTTCTAGAACATTCCATACATGTTTAAATCTAGAGTGTACAATGCCCCGAATTTCTATTCATCGAATCCTTGCGATCACTCTCAAATTTCATATATAACCTACAATTACTACTCAAATCCGATGAACAGACCTTCTGTAATCTGTACGGAGGCTCACACATCAACTTTGGTCTACTTCTTGAAAATCTGTTACACGAGACTGTATAATCAGGGGTGGTGTAGATTGTGTTGAAGATTGAAGCAATTGGATCGTTGTCTGTATAATCAATGGTGCTGAATGAGTCACGTGTGCTTTCCGTAGTGAAAGACGCGTCATCTGAGCTTGTGAAGATTGACCAATCGCTTGATGTGGCATCGGAAAAATCTAGATGTGTTGGTGGCTTATGGCGGTTTGTGATTGTTTGGAAATTTTTCGGTTCTTGATTTGGGGTCGGTTTTGGAGCTTTAGGCATCCGGTGTTTTTCGATGCCGGAAGTTTTTGGTTTTCCGGTGTGGGTTTTTAGGGGACGAGGTGAAGATCTACACAAAAAGAAAACGTCATACATTTTAATCTAGCAAAAAGAAACCAAAGGTTTGTTGTTCCCAAAATCGGTTTAGGGTTTAGGGTTATGGTTCAATTTCAGTTTTAGTCAAAAAAACCGAACCATCGTTTCAGTTACCTCATGTAGAATAATATGTAGGCCCCTTCCGACATCACCTGGCTCACCGACACCGGTTGAACCTGAGTGTCATCTATCCTGAACCAATTGCCTCCAAGATCTTTCACATACGAAATATAATGACCCGAAAAAGACGCGTTCATTGTGTCCAAATGGACAACAACACCATAAAGCATGTAAAGCGGTGGCACGTCATCGGTCCCGGTCATGAACGGAATCATATCCAACATTTCCGGAAACGTAATACACTTATTTATCTTCCCGTAACTCCCCTCCTAAAAAAACGTTAAATAAAAAAGAATCGTGTAAATTACTAAATTAAACCTTAATTTACGGGAAAAAAAAACGTAATAACGATAAGATACCTGAAATCTCTTTAAAACGATGGTTAAAATATTTGGAGCTTCGTGTATCGCCAATTGCTTTTGTGCTCGAACATACGTCGCACACCTATGTACGGGAAATCAAATGTCTTATAGTATTTTAATTTTGTTTCTTTTTATTTGTGTATTATATATATATAGAATCCTACTTTTTTTGTTTCGAATTTGTATATAATATATAGAATTTGACAAACCTTCCACATCGGTACATGTTTTCTCCATCTAAATCTTCGGGGCTTGTGAACTGAGTCAATGCATCTTCTAATGATTCAACCCAACCGAATATCTCGAGTGTAAGATCCATAATGTTTTCATATCTATCGGATTCGTGATGACATCTTAAGCATTTGACCTAGTTTTCATGCGGGCAGATAAAATAGAAAGTAAGGTCAAATGCGAGAAATACCCATAATAAAAATAAGCAAAAAAAAAATATATGTTTTCCACCTTGGATCGAAGCTGGCCTCCAAACGTATGTTGAATAAAAGTGGTTTCTTGCAATTTGGGATCAACTGCATCTTCACCACCGGAACCCTCCAAACATATAGATTGCATGGAGGTAACTAGAAGCCTATAAAGGGGAATACAAAATTCAACATAGTTTAAAGGGTAAGAATGTAATTTTGAGCATCAACGGACCGTAAAAACTCATGGGCGTCTTCTTGACTCCCATCACCAATTTGGTTATTAACACTTCGCATATGCACAAGAATTCTACTGAGTGATAGTGGCTCTCCATTATCGCGTAACATTAATACGTGATGCTCGAGTTCACAAATAAGACACCAACTTTTTGCATGACCTAATAAATGATAAAGAATGATTAGTGAAAATTTGTTATTGTTTCGATATAAAAGTAAGAGTAAATTACATATTTGGTCCCCGAGTGTAGCTGATTTTATCAATTTTCGTCCCAAAAAGTTCTCTTGCAATTTCGGTCCTTATTTTGAGGTTTTCGTAACGTTTTTGGTCCCTGTTCCAAATACAATAACCATTTTTGGAACCAAAATTGCAAAAATCAGCTATACTAGGACCAAAAATAGGCATTTTACTTGGAACAGAGACCAAATAAGGACCAAAATTGCAAGAGAACTTTTTGGGCCCAACATTTCAAAAATCAGGTATAAGGGACCAAAAATGTAATTTACTCTAAAAGTAATAAGGATAAGAGGAGATATTTGTATTACAGGCTCGAGAATGTGATCGCTTGAGTAAATAGATGGTCAACGGCTTTGTGGATGTCAAACACTGCAGTACCGCATTCGCATAGCAGCTACAAAACAAGAATAAAATATTAAAATCACAACATAGTTTTTTAGTCATTTACTATATTTGATTTATTTTCTACTCACAACCCCCTACCCCTAATCGCAACATGGGACAGGACTAGACAAGCTTTCTGGGGCTATTTTTCATGATGAGGATGACGAGGGCATTCACGTCTTTTTGCACAAACTAGAGATCGAGGACGAGTCCCTGTCCTACCTTGTTCCACCTGTTTGGAAGAAAGAAAATTGCAACTTTTTGTCTCGTTGACATCTGCTCTTGCTCTGGTCCAATTTAATGCATGTCAAACACAGTACAAATTTAGTCCTGTCCTGTGCGCGTCAGGACAGAACATAGCAGCCTTGTACTTTGTTTGGCATGCATTCGACCGGACCAGGACAGATGTCAATGGGACAAAAGTTGCAATTTTTTTGTCCCACCCAAAAAGGTGGAACAAGGTAGGAAAGGGATTCGCTCTCGATCTCGTCTGTGCAAAAGACGTAAATGCCCTTCTCATCCTCATCGTTGAAAATAGCCCCAGAAAGCTTCTCTAATCCCTTGTAACAAACGCACACTTGAAAATATGCATAAAGTACCTATTCCCGCAATTTACGAGCCCTCTCGGCAACAATTCAAAAGCTTCATATCGAAAAAACTTCACGAATTCTTCATATGGAAATAGCATCTAACATTATAAAGATTAAAGAGAGGATTATTCAACTGCAATTTACCATGTTAACCAAATAAAAAAGATACTCAAAACCGATTTAATCTTACAATGATTCGATATTATTAAAAACTTACTTTTACTTTCTTATGTCTGTCGATATTAACTTCCACTCTGTCATTCTTTGATGACCTCTTTAAACCAATCATCTTCATGAATCCCTTATTACCATTGCCTTCATGAGGGTTCGACTCATCTGCATCACATTATTGTAAAAAATAAATTAATATTTCTCCAAATGTTTAATTTTATAAAAATATCACGCTAATTTTGGAGATTTAAAAGCATACCTATTACATTAGCAACTTGATCCATACTACCCCTTTCATGACATATTTGATCTTTTGACAATTTGACCGTTGATTTGACTGATTTATGCAATTTTGCACTACTTTTTTTTGCCTGGCTTCTTTCACAACATTTTGTCCCGTAATTCTCATAATCTCCACTTGCTTCAACCATTTCAATATCTAACAAATTTGTCCCGTTTTGAGTTGACTTTTCCGAGTCAACAAAGCCAAATTTACTCGTTACATTACACGCATCCACATTACTTTTCTCTGGTATCTCCTCTTTATGACTCCGTTTCTGCTAAAATTATAAGTAAAAGTAAATGTCATTCAAAAAATATAAAAAAAACATGAAATTTGTAAAAAATAAGAACCTTATATCGGATGAAAGTCCCTTTTGATGGAGTAGTGTCATTACTGTCATATGAAGTAGAACATCTTTCACTAATTGGCTCTATAGTCACACTCTCTTCTTTTCTTGAAATTTCCTTGTTAAATTTGCAAGAATTATCATCTGAAGGCGATTTTTCGTGCTTGAAATTGGATTCAGAAAATTGGGAATCCAACTTTTCATTGAATAAAAACTGTTCATCAACAGATTCTTCATTTGAAGCCGAATTTGGAGATGCACAACTGCTGTTGTACTCCAAGAATTGGCACTCTTGTTTGTGAACTTGCCTCCAATGAATTATTTGACACTTTCCTGAACTACAAGAACACAAAGTGCAATTGGGTTACATTAAATTTTAATTCAAGATAAAAAAAATTCGAGCTTTTTAGGTTTTTGTTATGGGGTTTTCTTTTAGGGAAAAATTCAAGAAACAACAATGCACAAAAGTACATTGCTATTTCTTGCATCAGCCCCTTTTCTTTTCCTAAAATCTTTACATACCAGTACCGAACGGATTTGCAACGAGAGCATCGAGTTTTTGCGGGACCAAAACATCGGGCACATTTATGAACGGAATTATTGGATTTTGAGAGGGGTATAAGAGGAATTACAACATTAGCAGCCATGGATTCCACTCTAAAAGATTCTTGTGCAGCAATTTGAGCAAGCTCACTTATTCTTTGTTTCTTTTTTGAAGACTCGCTCCATTTTCCTAACATGATGTAAGCAACAAGAGGAAGTACAACCAACACCAAAAACAAGGCAGGCAAATCAGTTTCCCTTGGCTGGAGCATGTCCCCACCAGCATACTCATGTCCAATCTTCCCTCCCTAACAAATTAATCTCCACTACCTTTTTCTACCAAAAAAAAAAAAAAAAAAAATTCCACATTATGAGTGTCTTTTTGCATCTAATGATACAAGTTTGATTTTAGAAATTAGTGAAGTAATCTAAAGTTTGATAGGTGCATGGATAAAGTCTCACATACATAAGGCTATGTTTGGCAGACTAGCTAACAGCTAGTTGGTAGCTGAAAAGCTAGCTGATGAAAAATAGCGTTTGGTAAAAACTAGCTGATAAGCTACCTGGGAAACTAAAATGATATAAAAGGGTATGTAAAAAATGAGTTTTTTATAATCAATAAAGGGTATATTTGGAAAAATTTAAAAGTTCCAGAAGCTCGCTGAAACGCTAGTCTAAGTAGCTTTTTGAAAAAACTAGCTTAAAGGTTACTTTTTGGCTTGTCAAACATAACAACCTAAAAAAATCAAAAAATAAGTGAGCTAAACATAGCCTAACAAACAATTTTCACTATACAAATCAATTTTAAAGTGAGAGGATTTGGGAGGAAAAAATAAGGGAAAATAGGTAAAAAAGAAACAACCCCTAAGTGGATGTGTGGATAGTACAAACATATGAAATTTAGAAGGAATCGATTGATAAAAGAAGGCTTGTTATTCAAACAATGATGTCATTTGCTTTCCCTTTTGAGTTGACCATTTAGGGAAAAGTGGAAACAAGAAACATGAATTACATAAAGGCAAGAATTAGAAACACAAATAAAATCATATATTAGGAGTTTCTATTTGTATCGAATCAAATGACATATTCATATACTTTTGGTTTTACTAGATTATTAAAGCATCTCACCCGGTAATAAAACCACAATTCCTTACAATGATGAAACCGTACATTCATACAAATCATATATAAAAAGAACTTCTAAATTTATTGAAGTTTATCATGATTTTTGCAAAATGAATCTTCCAATTAGTTCATAGGTCAATTAAAATTTCATGCTTTTAGAAGTTTATCATGGCTGAAAGTACTCAAAATTCGTGCTAACAATTCATTAATCTGAAGTTATGAACCTAAGATTTTAACATTCACTGCATTATGTAATCCAACAATCACATTAAATTCCAAGAAAAGCGGAAAATCCCACAACAAACACAGAAATTTCACTGAAAAAGTTAAAAGACCTAAAAAATTCAATTTTTCACAAAACCCAGAACCGAGAAACAAATACTTCGAAAGATCAGATGGAATTAATCAAAACATATGGCATTAAAATGGCGAAATATTCAAACAAGCATAAACCCTCATTTTCTTTCTAAACAATGTCATATGTCAAGAAAATTACTAAAAAGAAACACAAAGTAATCATATTCCCACGAAACCCAAGACTATGATTCAAGAAATCGAGCAAAAAACCGCAAGATAGATTCGAATTGAAGAAGAACCCTATACCTATAATCGCTGAGGAAGGAAGAAAGTCCGAAGAAACAAACCCTTGCTCCTCTTTCCTCTGTAAAAAATCGACAGACAATGGAGAAAAGATTCCTTGTTTGGCGTCAAGAAGTCCTGTTTACACACACTCTCTCTCTTACTCTTTCTCTTTCTCTCTCCTGTTTACGTGAATACGTCCAAAATGTTGGTGCTTACCTTCATACACAGTTCACACACCTCTCACGCTCCTTTTGCCGCTTTGAGATTCGTGACGTTGTTATATACTACAAAACCGTTGTCCCAACAGCTTTGTTGGGGGTATAGCCACTGTGGATCATTTTCTTATTGTTAACTTGTAAAATTAAATGACTTTATAATATCAAATCAATGTCATAATGTCATCCATCATGATCTAATATAACGCGATTAGATTGTAATTTTTTGTCAAGCTTCATGTTTATACTTAGGCTGGAGGGAGTGGTTAGCATGTTCAGCACATGCTAAACTATGTCACGTCAGCATTCAGCAAGTTTAGCACATGTTGACCAAAAATGGTGGTGGTAGTCAGCACATGCTGAACTTCATGCTAAACTATTTTCTTAAATCTATTTTTTAAATTATTTATATTATTAAAACCAAATATAAAATAAAAAAGTACCATCTCATTAAAATTAAAATGCATTACATTAAAATTAAAAACATAAATTAAAAACATAAATTAAAACTTAAAACAAACAAATTTAAACTACAAACTACTCATCGAAGTGATATCCCAATTGCCTCGCTGCATCCTTCTTCATTTCCATCGCGATTTGGTACTCGAACCCCGTCTTCCCCGATATGTCTTCTTGTAGGATTTTCCGTAGCTGCATAGTATGTTTGAGCTTCAAGTTAGATTGCTTGATCAATTGAGCTTTCTTGAACGCCTCAACATTGCCGGACAAAGCCATTATATCTTCATGCACACTACTATTTGTGCTAGTGCTATTGGCTTGGCTTTTGCCTCTTGTCTTTCTCTTTGCTTCATCACGTCCCATGGGACGTGGCGGATCATTATTGAGGTTGAAGCCAACACTTGGATCCGAGGAAGGGGATTGTGTGGATTCAAAAACTTTGTGCCTCTTTGATAAGTGGACAACAAATTAGTCAAAGGACTCTAGCTCTCTCCACTTCTCGTAGTCTTTGACCGCACGCCAAAAGACCTCTTGGTTAAAGTGAGTACCATATTGGGCATGGTTAAAGTGAGTACCATATTGGTTGTGGTGACCAAGCTTGTTGTAACAATTTGTTGACATATTGGTGTTGCATACCCCAATATTGACCATATGCCATCGGAGGGTCAACCGGTTGAGATACATAACATCCGGCCGGAGGGGTTGCAATTGAAGTAGTGGCGGATTTCTTTTTGCTAGCTTTGGATGATTTGGATAATTTGGATGATTTGGTGTTTTTGTTTTGGCTTGAAGACATGTTGAATGAACTTTGAGAGTGATTTTGGAAGAAGAGATGGGATGATTGTGTGAATAAAAGAGTAGAAGGGTTGTGTTTATATAGGGGAAGATGTAACGGCTAGTTTTTTTTATAAAATTTTTTGAATTTTATAAAGGTTTTTGTAAAGGTTTTAAAAGATTTTGGTTTGGAAAATGGAAAACTAGCCGTTGGTAGCCGTTGGCGAGTTCGTCGATTTGTTGGCGAGGGAGGTGTTCAGCGAGAGCGAGGGCGAGGGTGGCGGTGTGGTTCAGCATGTTTGGCGAGTGGGTTGGCGAGGGGTTTGGCGAAGCCACTCCCCCTAGCCTTATAATATGGGATGTCCTAAATGATAGGACATATGTATGTGGAAATTAATTCACACAACACAACACACAGCCATACACATAAAAATCGTTATTTAAAATTATTCTTTAATATTATGTGATTTATCGGGTATTATTATACCTACATTTTCATTGCTAATCGTACGATTGCATGTCATAATTATCCTTTAATATTAGGTGATTTATCGGGTATTATTATACCTATATTTTCATTGCTAATTGCTAGATTGCATGTCAATCAAGTCGATTACGATTTTATCGAATCAATCTTTTTCTTAATTTTCTATAAATAATCTTACTTAATAACAACCTGATAATTACTTATTGCATCCTATTAGTTTGATTTTTTGTTTTCTTTTTTATTTTTTATTTTGTTGTATTTTCTATTGTTATCATTATATTATAATTACTATAACTCCTATTATTACAAAATTAAATGTGGTTTTCAATTATCTGCAGTTTTAATCTAAAGAAATTGTATTGGTTCCTAATTTTTGTTCCTAACTTTATTCCTAACCATTTGAAAAAATGACAAGTGTAAAGTTTAATAAAATTAATAATATTTTAATCCACTTGTCATTTGAGGTTAGGAATAAAGTTAGGAACAAAAATTAGGAACCAATAAAATTTCTCTTTTAATTTTTTGACATTGCTCGTCATTATGTTTTCTTAAAGTTACATATGTGGTCATTGAAATTAGCTTTGTCACTTATTATTGTTAAATATGTGTAAATGATCATTATACTATTTTCTTTGTTTTCTCTATTATTTAACATTATTAATAATTTGCAATGACTATTTGTTTAAGATATTTACAAAAAATACACAGTAACAAGGAAGCTAACTGCCTTACATCATTCATGGACTCATCATCATTCAAGGACCAATCATTCGATAAAATGTCACAATAAGAGATAAACTGTCATTTTGTATTACATCAATTGACCAAACGATTGAAAAACCTATATAGACAATGGATTTTCACACTAACCATGTATATATTTTTGGTGGATGATTTTATTATATTTTTAGGTTGTTATATGTTTGTACGTATTACAAAAGTTTTATAATTTGATTTTTTCATATGTTAGGTGTTCAGCAACCATGAAAATTTAATGAAGTGGGTACAAAATATGACACCAACTCTTGGGAATGTGGTTGTTATTAAAAACAAAGACAAGACCAAGTGGCTATGTATCAAAAATTATTTTAATGTGTGATCATGGTTGTGTGTTTAGAGTTCCAGAGACATCCAAGAGAAATACAAGGATGAGAATAATAAATTGTCCATTTAAATTGGTTGTAATTTATTATAAAAGTAATGATCTTTGGGATCGAAGGTTATAAATAATGAATATAATCATGAACCCGCAATGTATATGAAGGGTCAACTGTTTGCAAAAACGGTTGACCGAAAATGAATCTCGCACGATGATAGAAATGACAAAAAACAATGTCCCCACACATGATATTCTATCGACGTTGAAGAGTGAGCAAAACAAAAATAAAACAGATGAGCATGTAGGATGAAGTAAAATGCATGTTGTATTTGAGACTTTTCATTTAAAAAAATATTTATATGAGTATCGTAAAACTGATACGACCAATGAGTTGGAAGATTTATTTTTTGTTCATCTAAATCATTCAAGATATGACATCCATTTCCATAAGTGATAATGATTGATGCAACATATAAGACAAACAAATATGATTTTTTTTATTTTCTTCATAAAATGTTTTTATACTTTTGTTAAATTCACCCAACTTAACCATATCAATTTCTTTTATTTTATAGGTATGACATGTCTTTCCTCAAGATTGTTGGTGTCACTTCAACAAACATGATATTTTCCATAGTTTTGGGTATGACAGAAGTATGGCTTCCCAATCATTAACTTTATATCCAAGGGGTATATGTTACCATTTTGTCCTAAAACAATCACTAATCTATCACGACTTTTTTGTTAGAACATAGTTGTGATGATCATCAAACTCGACACGTAATTATGGATTACAATTCATTCATACGTTGATAAGGTTAATATATGCTTCAACCTAGCAACGTACACAACCTTTGATGGTAAACACCCTGTTTTTACGCACTCCGTATTCTTTTACCAGTCCTTTTGAATCATTCCTAAATGTTACGAATTCCCCTTTTTGTATTGTGTGATATTTACACAGATATTCCAATCTGTTCGTCATGTGCATAGAGCAAACACTGCCAATAAACCATTATTGATCATGTTCCTCCGCTCATAATGTCTGCAACAGATTGGAGGTTTAGTTTCCCATTCTTGATTGGGGCTAAGGATTTTGACATACGTGACTTATCAGAAAATGAAGATGCAACATGAATCATTACATATCATTAAGACTTGTGAAAATGCACGCCATATATTGAATGATGTTGGATGAACAAAAAAACAAATCATCCAACTCATTGGTCGTATCTTTGTACGATACTTATATAGAAATCCTTTTACATGCAAAGTCTCGAATAGAACCTGCGTTTGACTTCTTCCTGCATCCTCGTCTGTTCGATAATTGTTTCACTCATTGTAAATCGTTTTGATTGTAGATATATTATTCTCATTTCAACTCTTCAATGTCGATAAAATATTACATGGGAGACATTGTTTTTGTCATTCCTACTATAGTGTGAGATTCATTTTTAGTCAACGTTTTTGCAAACGGATAACCATTCATATACATTGAGGGTTCATGATTATGTTCATTATTTATAACATTCAACCTCAAAGATCATTACTTTTATATTAAGTCGCAACCAATCCAAATTAACAAGTAATCTCCGTGGCTCCGTATTTCTTGTGGACGTCTATGTACCTTTAAACAAACCACCAAGATCATATATTAAAATCATTTTTGACACTTGCTTTCGTCTTTGCTCTTTTTAATATCAATCAAATACCCAAAAGGACTATTCCAAATTTTGCATCCATCCTATTAAATTTTCCCGATTGTTGAACACCTAGCATATGAAAAAAAATCAAAGTAAAAAATTTCGTAATGCTTACCAACATATAGCAACCTATATATATATATATATATATATATATATATATATATATATATATATATATATATATATATATATATATATATATATATATATATATATATATATATATATATATATATATATATATGTGGTCAGTGTGAATGTATTCCATCGTTTTTATATCCAAATGATAATAGTCTCTAGTTTGAGATGGTCGTTTATCAATTGAATGTATTACATCGTTTTTATGTCGAATTGATTAATTCTTAAGCAATATGCAATTATTAAACAAAAAGTTAATTTCCTTTTCAAGTGAAATGGTGGTTTGTAATAATGAGTATGTGAATAGTGTGAAATAGTTAGATTTGTCACGGTGTTTTTAATTTGTAAAGGTTTTACACAATGGACTTTGAAAATTATTAATAATGTAAAGCTAAATAAAACAAAAAAGAGTATAATAGACATTTTATAGGTATTTAACAGATAAGAATTGACAGAGGTAATCTCAACGATCGTATATTTAACTTTTGGAAACCATATGTCAAAAAATTGAAAAGTTAGACTAAAACTTCAGATGAATGTAAACCATAAATACCAAAACTATAATCTATATAATAATAATAATAATAATAATAATAAAATAAATACAAGAAAAGGCAACAAAATCATGAGTGATTCTATATCTATCCTAACATTGCTAGTTGCACCGAGATGAGATTTTTGTTATTATTTTTTTTGTCTTTTGTCTATTGTTGTTTTTATTATTATTTAAATTATTATTGTTATTAACTTATCATTATTATTGTTACTATTATTGTTGCTGGTTTTTATTATTTGAATGGCATTAATGCAAAAATTAAAATAAATAGCTTAAAAATATTATTATATTTTTATTAATAACTATAGGATAAAATAGTCACTGAAATATTATAATCATGTATAAGATATTTGATGGAATATAGACATTAAGTCGACCAATATGCAAAGTTTTGCATCCAACAAACCGATATGTGATTAGATAGTAAAGATTAGATACTTCATTATAAATTAACAAAATGAGATGGGATGTGGGTATGGTATTTAGAAGGCTGCATGGGACCATGGGAGGATACGTAAATAAAATCACCAAATAAATTTTATTTAGTTCAGCAAGAAAGTCAACAAAAAATAATAAGGTCGTTATTATGCCATTTAATTCATATATAAATTCAAAAAGTTGATTTAATGAAAACAAATGCAAAGTGCAAGAACCTATTTTGGCAAAACTTTAATTATTTAACTAAAATTTTGTGGTAAATAATTTATTAACGTTTGACCAAGTTTGACGCACATGGAGGGTGGAGGGGACATGTGATCTGCCCAAGGTAATGTCTTTATTCTGAGTTTATTCCCTGTTATTTATTATTTTATCATATTTTTTAGAGTAATTTTAAATGACTATTTTTATGTGTGGTGTATTTACATACATATGTATTATTATGACAGAGTTTATTATTAATGTTTTAAAAAATCCATCATGTCGAGACATATGTATGTAGATGTTAATTCAAACGAAAAAATTAAAAATTAAAAATACAAAATAAATAAAATATTAAAAATATTAATTTATTTATTAATTTCGTTGTTTTTTATTCAAATTTTCTTTTTAAAAAATAGTGTTTTGTCACATTCTAATAAAATATTATATTATATGTGTAATATTTTATTAGAATGTGTAACATTCTAACCGGAATATTTTTTGATTTTTTCAGATCTTTTTTATAATTTTTAATTTGTTTTTCGATACAAAAAGTAGCGAAAATTATTAGAATTTTTTTAATTTGTTATTATTTTTGCCTATTTTGATTTTTTTAATTTTTGATCTCCAAAATGACCGGCTAGGATTGCGTTTTCCCGTCTCACAAAATTTCTACCGTCTTATTTGAACTTATATATATATATATATATATATATATATATATATATATATATATATATATATATATATATATATATATATATATATATATATATATATATGTGTGTGTGTGTATGTATAGTTAGGATTAAATACATTTGGTAATTATTGTGTGATCGTAGGATCAAATGTGGAGCGTCCGATTGAAATGATCAACGGTGTTAGATTCAATTGCTTAATTGTAAAATTATAACAATTAATTAATCAGAATTTTCAATTAAACCCTTATAAAGGGTATTTTAGTCTATTAATAAATATTTTAAAAAGAAAATATCCAATTATCTTCTAATTTTGTGGGATTACATGAATAAAAACTGCAAATTAAAAAAATGAAAATTACAGTACATTCGAATTCTCAAAGAATAGTTTGTGGGTTTTTAAGTTAATTATAGTATCTTCGCATTCCTTGAGAATACATCAAATGTCTTGAACCATTCTCAGAAAATGGAATTACTTGTGACAAAAAAACGTACTATTCTCTTAGAATGAGCTTACTAAAACACAAACCAATAAAAAACTAACACGCATTCTCAGATAATGGACTTACCAAAACACAAACCAATAAAAACTAACACCCATTCTTAAAGAATGGGCTTACCAAAACACAAACCAATAAAATGACACAAGAATGGCTTTACAGTAACATTCTTAGAGAATATACACAATGTCCATTCTTTGACGTTTCCTGCAATTACCATAGAATCAAAATATGCATTCTTAGAGAATGACATAAGAATGGCTTTAACAATAACACAAGAATGACTTTACAGTAAAGAACCAAAATATGCATTCTTAGAGAATGAAACAAGAATAATGGTTTTTAACATTCTTGGAGAATAAAACTAGAGAATGAGTTTTACAGTAAAGAAACAACATATACATATTGTTGAAGAATGATTTTTACAGTAAAATTTTTTGCCTATTGAATCAATCTCGCGTCTTCTTCTTTGCGATCAATCCCTAATTGAGGGCTCAATTTTTTTTTTGCAGGACGACGAGCGATTGGATTTTCAGATCTCATATATGAAATCGACCTCGCTAAACAGATGGCTCAAGAAATCGATGCTCGAGACACGAACGAAACTTCAATGCATAATTTACTTCTAAATCCGAACCACCAAAATCGAATCTGTCACCCTTCTGTGTAATCAGATTGAAGAAGATCCAGATACGTGTCACATTTGTTTCCGTTAACTTGAAAACACAAATTAGTTGAAAAAATAAGATTGTGGGATGAAGTTTAAAACCCTACCTATTAATTAATGAAAATATATAAAAATAAATTTTTTTTATTAAAACCAATATTATTAATTTGAACGCTGCAAAGTCCAAATGACGTCAAACCAAAATACTAATAAAGTATTGCAAACAAATGAAGTATTACAAACAAATTCCAATTGCAAACCAATGTACGACCGATGGAATAATGTACGACTATCGAACAAGAAAAAGTCAATTTCCATGAGACAAATTCAAAACCAATGATTTAAACTTCAAACGTGATTACCGCTTGCGTACAAAAAAACCTTTAAATGGTCTATTCTTATAGAAATAAGACTAATCAAGATGAAGAATTGGGATCTAGAACATTACCATGATTATGGACAAATAGTGGATGATCGCATGTGAAAAATGAAATTGCAAATCTTTTCTTTCCGGCGAGGGCACAACACAAACTTAGTATTTTTGGACTTTTGCATAAATCCAAAACCGTTCACTTCCGTAAACAAAAACCCAACCAAATGTGAACAGCGATGTTTGAAATTTTGCCGGTGGTAAGAGCAAAACCCAATCGTTGATGCAGAGAATTGGAGGGTTTGAGACTAGCGATTAGTGACGACGATATGTTCAGGTTAAAAGGGTTTGGACGTGAAAAAATGCAGGTTCTGCTAATGCCATAAATATAGGATTTAATCATCAAATTTACCATAATATTAGGGATAGTTTCTATAATTCTAGGAAATTTAAATTAGATAATAATTAATTTAGTTAATAAAATTCCGAAATTACCTTTATGAATTGATTGGACTAGATTTGGTCCTACAATCACACAATAATTGTGGTTCACATTTGAACCTACATATCTTTCTCTCTCTCTCTCTCTCTCTATATATATATATATATATATATATATATATATATATATATATATATATATATATATATATATATATATATATATATATATATATATATATATATATATATATATATATATATATATATATATGGTCCCGTTCCGGTGAGGACACGAAATTCGGTGAGGATCGCGATGACAACTCTCAACCAATCAACGTCATTAAGGGTGTTTTCGTCAAAAACTGACAATGGGCCTGATAATAAGAGCTGGACGAGTTGGGCTGAATTAGATGCCAAAGAAATCTGAAAAGTGTGGGCTCCAAGCTACTGGCTTCTTCTGGACAAAAGTAACACGACCAAGCCCTAAATCATCGTCTTCTTCATTGATCGCTCTGATACGTCTTCTTCGTTGATACATTGATCTGAACGAATTCAACAGCAAAAGCAAAAAAGATTCTGATTTGTTTCAATTGATCGTAAATTGAAGATTGTAATTTAATTTCTTCGTTGCTTCCTTGCTCTGATCGTCTTCTTCATCGCTTCTTGCTCTGATCGAATTCAACATCAAAAAGATTCTGATTTTTTCAACTGATCAAAAAATTGAAGATTATAACTCCATCAGGTTAGTTTATACTATATATAAGAGATTTTATTGAATTGAATGTCCAACTTTGATGAAGCACTCAAGGTGTATGTTAAAATACCTCTGAGAAGTTCAGCAAGGTATTTGTTAAAATGCATCTGAGAAGTTCAACACACATAAGGTGTTTGTTAAAATGTCTATGAGAACCTCAATGCACATAAGGTGTCTAAGATGTTTTTATAAGATTTTCTTGTGCTTTACACACACAAACTATTTGTATGAATGTATTTGTGATATGTAAATAAGTGAGTTCATACTCTGTATTTACATTGCTTTTTGGTGTTTATGGAAAACATTTACATGCATATGTCTAGGAGAATGGGTGATAAATTTGTGTGTACATATAGGTATGTGTAGAAAAAAGAGGATCATAAAAAAGAAAAGATTGGTAAAAAAATATGTGGTAATAGATAAAGACCAACCTCTTACAATTGCATAAGTCTATTAAATAAAAAATAAACTCACTTGTTAAGACTTAGTTTTTGTTGTATTGATCATCTATACCAACTCACTATATACATGTAATATTGTGAAAACTTGTTTAGGTCCTGTTTATGAAAATTTGTATCTGGGTTATTATGTTTTGAATGATAACATGGTTGCATCATAAAACATGTGAAAATTTATATCATATTATTGATTTTTTATACCCGTTGGGATTAGGCCATATCATTGATTTGTTTATTATCTTATTTGTAGAATTGTATGATAACATGGTTGGAATCATAATATCTTTGGATCATCAAAGATTTGGATTATAAACCATTCGAATCAAATCATTATATTGATTAATTTGTTACACATCAACCATAAAATGTTTGTATCATATAATTTTTGATCATATACTGTGAAATGTTATGATCAGTAGGATATCATTTGATGGTGCTATTCATCATGATATATCATTTGGAGAACCCTGAGTTATGTACAGTCAAGTGCATTGTTCCTTTAGGTAGTTTTGAGCACGTGTTTTAAGATAGTTTTTTTGTAAGCTACAGTAAGAGGTTTCTTTATTTTTAGGTTAGATGCAAAACTTACATTGATTCATAATATTATTGTTTCAGTAAGCAGTCTGTGTATCTTAACATCGTCGATATCAAACGTTGTACAAGCATATAAGAAAATGAGATCTCAATCAATAAGTCAAAGCGGTTGTCTGAATGAGAGATCTTGAGTTTGAGCCCAGTATACACGAGAGACATGGTAGACCTTTGACGTTAAGATGTTGTTTGATCCCGAACTCAAAGTACTAATATAATTTAACAATGTGTGCATCTCAGTATAAAAGTCAAAGCAGATGTCATCGTCTATAGGTTTAAAATATTCAAGCATTTGAAATATTATATATTCAGACTAAGAAATTGTAGATAATTTATTATTATTCGGTTTTGATGCATATTGTTTTATTTTTTTTTTTCAATCATATCTTATGTTTTAAAACTGTTGTTCATGTCAGCTTTGTCAATATGGTATGATGCAAATTTCCGTACACTTCAAACATTTATATGCCTTGAATCATATTATTTTCAATAATACCATTTTGAATCATAGCATATTAAATCATATATGTTTTTTCATAAAAGTTTTGATTCATAAAAGGTTTGGGATCATAATTGTTTTTGGATCATTATAATATACTAGTTTGATGTTTTGAATAATATGATACTTAGAATAATAATTTGATGTTTTGAGTAATTTGCTACTTTGAATCTTAGTTTTGTCTATTTTTATGATGTAAAAGCAAATATTCAAAAAGTTATGATTCAAAATGTTATATAATCCAAAATCACAATATTTAAAACTTATGATCCAAGAAACAAATGAAGCACCAGATTTATGATCAAAAAATATAAATGCATCATATAAGTTTAGATCACGACTATTAAAATTGAACATTAAAATCCTAAAATATAAGATATAAATTTTTAGAATTCAAAAGGTATATGATCTAAAATTAGAAAATGCAAAATGTCGAATAATATTGTTTTTCGAATAATAGTTTTATATTTTGAATAATATATAATTTGAGTATTTAGATTTTTCTATTCAAGTTATGAAAAAGAATTTTCTATGATCCAAAAAATATAATAATGTTTTCGATCATGACAAAGTTTTAAAATCCAAATATAGTTTTGGATCATGACTGTGATACACAAAATCATGATCCGGAAATATAATCCATAAAGTTTTAGATCCAAAAAATATAATATGAATCAATAATTTTTATTGGATCAGGAATATGATCCATAAAAATATGTTCTGGATCAATCATTGATGTCATCTTTTCAAGTTAAATATCATATCATATTTGGTTAATATCCCAAAGATAATGTTTTGGATCATGAAAAGCAACAGAAAATCATGATCTATAAATTTTTTGATCCAAGAAAATAATACGAACTATAAAGTTTTGAATAATGACTATTATGTTAAAATGGACAATTATGTTATATGTGGCCATTTTTCAACCTAATCAGCATGGTCCATATCTTATGACGATCCATAAGAATAATATCCAAAATACATTATCCATAATATATAAATATGGCATGAATTATAATATGTAAGATGCAAAACTTCTGGGTTTCATATAAAACACAATGCATTGCTAAAACTAAAAATGTACCTTAGACAGGTTCATTACAACATTGTTTCTTTACCACATAACATGACAACAATAAAAAATGTGCTATTAACAACAAAAACTAAATAATATATCAAACTAAAAACTATTTCATAAATATGGTCATAACACGACAAAAATCACAAAACTCCAATTCCTTGAACCCTAACATGAATTTCATGCAAATATGCTTTACCATAAATCTTTTTCTTCTTGTAAAAATTGTCAGCTTATCATAGTCCTCTAGAGTGCTGACAAAGGTAGGTTTGCTCAGATTAAAATTAGACAAAAACATATTTGCAACATACTTCTTCCTTATCTTTGCCAATTGTACGTCTTAACAATCAGGCTCAAGTTCTAAATGAACATCAATACTATACACTCCACTCCACAAGCCTCCAGAAATAACCCATAGATAACAAGGTTGTTTTTTTTAACGAAAAAAATTCCACTTGAAATCCTGAAAAAAAAAACAAAAAATATTAAATGTTTTATCATAATAAGTTATGGATCATAATTCATAAAAAGGTGGATCATTTAAGTTATGAATCATAATTCATAAAAAGTTAGATCATTTTAAGTTATGGATCATTATTCTTATAAATATGGAATCATTAAGTTATGGATCAAAAAGTAAATTTGAAAATTTTAGGATCCAAAAGCTATGATCCATAATTTCTATGATTCAAAAAGAAGACATGAATTATAAAATTTTGGATCATGAGTATGATAAAAAAATTGATCCAAATAAAATAATCTATAAATCGTTTTATAAGATGGACAAATAATATAAGATAAATCATAAAACTTTGTATAAAATGGACTATTTCTACAAGTTGAACAATTTCTATAAGATGAACAAATTTTCAATAAAAACATGATCTAAATAACTCACCATGATCTATAACTTTATGACGTGAATCATAAACATACAAACTACTATTGTTTTTAATATCTTCATGCATTACTAAAAATTAACAATGTACCTTAACTGAGTTGATAACATCCTTATTAATTATAAATGGAAGGATAAAAGCAAAAATAAAAAACATCAAAGATGTTGCCAAAGAACTCAGTTTAACTCAATCAATCTGCTCCGTAAAGTTTTGTAAATGACATTCACATTGGTGATTGCTTCTGATTTTTGTTTTCCATACCAGTTAGTGCCCATATTTGCAAACTTCAACTCAACACCTAAATTACATAAAAGATGAATCAGTAAATTAGTCGCATAACTATTCTTTTAAGGAAAAAACAAACATGTAAAACAATATGAGAACATCAACACAAAATGTATAATGATTATAACATGAAGTGCACTCAACATTTTCAAGTTGTCCTGTATCTTCAGTGATTACTTGAATGATCACCAATGCCATCTTAACCTACATATAATTCAAGGTAAAATCAGTCCAAACCCTAAAGACTAAGGAGATACATAAAATAAGAAACTCAATGTAGGCCTACCATTTCATACTAATGAAATTTGATACGAAGTAAATTTTGAGAACCCTAATTCCAGAATTGAACTTGAACCCTCTATTTTCATGCAACTTCTAGTGAAATTTAAAACATAATATGTACAATAACAATCACGATAAACCACATGATCAAGATACAAGATAACTGTTAAGTCTTCGATGTCCTATAATAATTATTAATAATATTTAAAAAAAGAATAGTAAAAGCAAAACAATCCATCCAGGGAAAAAGTAAAAGGAAATGATCTGGAGATGGTCCACATAAGAAACCTAACACAAAAGAATTTATCATGTTAGTGAGTAATTAACATTTAGGAATTATTATCATCATTTGAAATACCACAAGAACTTGACAAAGACCTCTTAGACAAACTTTTGTGTTCATGTGGATTCATTTTAGCAGAATCATAATACAACCAGAGTAGTTTTATGTTAGAAAGCTTCAAAATTTGTATAGACTATGATTATTTTAAATTGCTATTTCTAGATAAAGCTGATACAGTGGATACAAAAATCACTAGTTTAAGGATGTTATAGCATCTAGTTCAGATCATTTATATGTTGCAGACAACTACAACAGTTTTTATCACAAGTAAACAAATGAAAACAACAAGAAAATCCTCAAGAGAATAGATTTTCCAAGATGTGGTTTCTTTGAGACATTAGATCGAACACGTTGCAAGCATTCTTGTATTCAACTTCATTTATGAACATAAACATGAGTATAGAAAGCATTAACCATCAAAAAGTGTTTGTCAACTTATATAACATAAAAAATTAAACAATAAAGTAACATAACACCAAATATGTTTATGAAATTAGGGTTTCAAAACTAAAAAACGAAATACACTATTAAGAAAAGAAAATAATCAAACAATTAGTACTAATATCAACTTCACCTGCGTCCATTTGACTGGAAATTATACAGATTCCTCTTCAAATTGATCATGATTTTAAAAGAACTGAAGAGGCAGAAGGTAAAATATGATGAATCGCTGATTTCCAGAACCTATAATAAGGGTTTACCTGCTTCGTTCTTCAGAGGTAAAAGGGGATACAAAATCTGAACAAAATACGATTGATTATACAATATGTTTGCTTCACACCAACAACAACTTGAAGATTAACGATGATTATAGAGAGGAACACAAGAATTTTGAAGAGAAAACGCAAATAGTTGGACTAAAATTCAGAGCAATGGAGGAATACACTTCAAGAACTGAACGAGGGTTCCAAAAAACTAGGGTTTGACGATCCAGCCCTTCAAACCCTTAACCTTTATAGGAAAAGTAAATTAAAGTTCTAGTTATTCACAAAAATGCCACCGCCTCCATAATAAAAAAATAAAAAAAATCCGGATTAATTACAGCCATCTATTTTTTCAGATTAATGGTCAAGATTAGTCCTCACAGTCCTCGCAAAAATAGGAGTCCTCACCCGATCGGCTTTCTATATATATATATATATATATATATATATATATATATATATATATATATATATATATATATATATATATATATATATATATATATATATATATATATATATATATATATATAGTAAACATCAAATAAGAACAAAAAAATCATAAGAACCGGAGAACCAAATCTGGACCTTTAGATCATAAATTTTGATGGCCTAGATCAATAGTGGCATAATTGTAATTATAATCAAATTGAAGGACATATTAGGTTTTTTTAAATTGAATACAAGGGTAAATAAGGGACTAAAATTCGATCAAATCGTTGGTAATATGGCAACCCTACGAATCAGCCTAAATATCTTCTCTCTCTCGTCCCTGTTCTCTCGCCTCCCGCTCCGGCCGTTTTCTCCATCCCTAATCGGATTGTTCACCGCCTCCTCCCTAATCGAGTTCTTTTGCAAACCTCTCACTGAAAATGTTGCTCATACCCTTCGATCGACGGTGAGACCCCAATTTACGATTCTGATATATACATCGGTGGAGAAGAGGAAGACGAAATTAGTGGAGGAGAAGACGAAGACGGAATCAGTAGAGCATCTTACTCCGACCAAGCTCGTGATGCTGCACCGCCTCAACGTCTGTGATCCATGAAACACGTAGGTCATCATGTAGCTCTAATCAATACCGGAATTTCTTCCCAGACGCCATCATCTTTGACTGCATCTAATTATTCGAATCCTCGTTTTCTTCACATATCGACCTTCTTCTCAGGTTAAGATGACTCATGATGATTCCCTCCTACTGAACCGAACTGGGTATTTGGCCATGACCCTGTTGATATCGGCTGTTCTTCAACAGGTGGTTGAGTTGTTAGGGCACCCAAAAGAGGCGGTAAGGAAGAAGGCTATAATGGCTCTGCATCGGTTTTATCAAAGGTCCCCCTCATCCGTGACTCATCTTGTAACAAACTTCTGAAAGGTTGGTGGTTTTTAAATATATATACTTCATATTGGTATGGGTATCATAGAATTTGACCAGCATTGTAGAGGATGGTGCTCTGATATATGGCTTTAAGTATTGAAGCTTCAAAATTTGAACAAATTTTGCTTGAATCCCCATGGTCAAGCATCATCTGCATTCATACGCACCTTAAAATTATTTATACATTTCAATTTTTTTTGCAAAAACTTTGTGATAACGACCCTGGAGTAATGGGTATGAAATTTTTTCGCAGATACTTTGTGATAACGATCCAAAAGGACTTGAAATTGGATAATTTTTTTTGGAGACACTTTATGCAGATTAAGTTGCTAAAAATCCTGGCTTTACTTGGTAACGGTGACAAGCAGTCCAGTAGGCAGATGTATACCATCATATGTGTGAGTTATAGCATTGTACTTATGGATTTCTTTTTCTATTTGTTTGTGTACATGTGGGCGTATTTACATATATGCATACATATATGTGCATATGTGTATATGCCTGTGTATATGTGCACATGCATACATATATGCGCATATACGTGCATATATGCACATGCATACATATATGTGCATATAGGTGCATATGTGTATATGCATGTGTATATGTGCACATATGTGCATATGTCTGTTCAAACGTATGCACACATATGTATATGTATATCAATTTGTTAATATACACACGTGTGCGTATTTGTATATATGCATAAATAGATGTGCATTGATTCATATGTGTATATACATGTATGTATTTATTTTAATGTTTATGCATATACATTTATATTAGTTTTTATTAATGATTTGCAGATTTTGAAGAATTTGTCAATCAAACTGAAGAATTGAAAAGTGAGAAACTAAAAAAATGAAGATATCATGAAATTTTGTTGTTTTTTATATTTTTTTGTATGTATTGTTCATTATTTTTATATATCGTTCAAAACAGTTGTATATTATTGTTTTTAATAAATCAATTTTTTGTTGTTTTCATTCATAATTAAAGACAATAATATGTATATATGAATTTCGAAAATATGCATATATGTACCTGCGAATATGCATATATGCACCTGCGAAAACATGCATATATATATATATATATATATATATATATATATATATATATATATATATATATATATATATATATATATATATATACATACATACATATATATATATATATATATATATATATATATATATATATATATATATATATATATATATATATATATATATATCCTATCCTAATAAATAAGTAACTCAAAGCCACATGTCATCTCCTCATTGAATTGGCCACATGTCATTTTCTCATAATTTTGAATTTCTTAAAAAATTTGTTTGAATTGAATGTATTTAATGTATTTAATTCTAATAATTTATAACCAAAGCAAGAAATTAGGAACCTATTTATTTAAAGGGTAAATTGCATAAAAGTCATTAACTTTTTCAATTTTCTCGATTTTGACATTGCATTTTTAATTGTTACAATTAAGTCGTTATGTTTTCCAAAAAATTGCAAAAATGACCATATGACAGGATGGCAATAGTTACCAGGTCATATGGTCAGATTTGCAATTTTTCAAAAAACTTAATGACTTAATAGCAAAAATAAAAAAACATAGTGTCAAAATCTAAAAATCTAGAAAAGTTAACGACTTTTATGCAATTTATCCTATGCAATTTATACAACTTAATCATTTTACATGCCTCATACGTGTCCAAAAAAGTAAATTTTTTGTTACCTTGGTTTTGTTTATTTTTAAGATAGTATGTTATTTACTTTAAGTTAGTACAATGTTTTTAAGTTAGTATAATGTTTGATGTTTAGATGTTCTTATTTAACATTTTCTTTTAATCAACCCGTGTAATACACGGGTCTTACAACTAGTATACATATATATATATATATATATATATATATATATATATATATATATATATACATATATATATATATACATATATATATATATATATATATATATATATATATATATATATATATATATATATATATATATATATATATATATATATATATATATATATATATATATATATAGGTTCAAATACATCCAACAATTATTATGTGATTGTAGGACCAATTGTGGTCCAATCATTTGATAGGGACAATTTGGGAATTCAATCAATCACTAATAATACGGTAACAAATCTTACAGCGTGCCCTAACTCAAAATCACATCTCCGAAATCAAACATTGATGGAGGCGGAGGAAGCGGAGGCGGAGGAAGCGGAGATCGGAAATGATGGAGGCGGAGGAAGAGGAGATCGGCGGTGGTCGGCGATGGAGGTGGAGGCAGCGGAGATCGGCGGTGGTCGTTGATGGAGGCGGAGGCGGCGGATCTGCGTAATTGATTGTTCGTAAAAAAAATTGATCTCCGCTTTTTTTCTCGTCTGGGTTTTGGAAAGGCATTCTCAAAGAATGGGAATGAATGTCTATGAGAATGCAGTAGCATTCCTTGACGTTCATGAGAATGGTTCACGTTCATTCTCAAATAATGGGGCATTCTCAGATAATGAGGCTTTCCATATAGCAGTTCCCAGTCTAGTCTTCTGTATAAACATATATAATTACTCCATTCTCCGAGAATGGTATAAATATTCTACAAGAATCTTTAGTCTGTGTACTACAGTTATTAAACACATATAACATTCTTTGAGAATTCTTCATGAACAAGCTATTACACTTGCTTACCGTTGACGTTGCTTACCATTCTCTGAGAATTAGCTTTGAAAACTCTTACGTAACTATTTTTTTACGTCAACAAAAATTTTTACAAACCATTATCTGAGAATGTAGAGCATGATTAGTGAAACAAAGCATAATATGATCAAGAAATCAAGAAATCCGAATTTAAGCATAATCGAGAAATCAGAAGTTAACAACGAACGAGAAATCGAGAAATCGGAATTGAATCGCAGATGTTTTTAATGAAAAGAAATAGAGAAATCCGCAAATCCCGTTGATTTCAAAAAATTACTTTTAAACCCTTTTACGTCCGTTTTTTCGAGGAAGCGCATTCTTCAGTTGATTTATTTACAAAAATGCCACCTTGATCACAACCACTCATTTTTCTAATCTAATTGTCTAGGAATGGTCCTACAGTCACACAATAATTGTTAAATGTATTTAATACTATATATATATATATATATATATATATATATATATATATATATATATATATATATATATATATATATATATATATATATATGTATATGTATATGTATATGTATATGTATATGTATATGTATATGTATATATATATATATATATATATATATATATATATATACATATATATATATATATATATATATATATATATATATATATATATATATATATATATATATATATATATATATATATATATATATATATATATATATATATGTGTGTGTGTGTGTGTGGGGTTAGGGAATATGTGGCTGTCATGTACCTAGTTTATATATAGAACCCTCAAAACTACATAATTTTGACTAAAATATGTCCAACCTAATAATATGCAGATCACTCAATTAATAAGTAATAGAATATACTCATTGAAGTTAAAAATAATATGCAGATCATTCAATTAAGATTTTCATAAATATTTTGGAAACAATTTTTTCATTGAAGAGCTAATTGTTTTGAGTAATATTGTTCATGAATATTGTTTTTCTTTTACATTTTTCTTAGAAATTTCGGTGGGTTTTTACAAGACAAAACAATTTATATATTTGTTCGTTTTCATCAATAGTTTTTTTCAAAAATGAAATTTCATGTTTTTTACTTAAAACTAAATCGTTTTTGAAAGTTCTATACCTAAGCTTAACTACCTAGCAACCACATATTCACTTTTGCCATGGCACGAGTTTTTTCTATTTGAGGCCTGTTTTTTCTTCTTTTTCTTACATTTCTTGATTGAGCATATAGCATTTGGGTTTTTGTTAACTTTTAGTTATTAGTTATTGATAAAACACTTCTAAAAACATGAGATGTTTGATATAAATCTATATTTATATGTATAATATAATTATTCATTCATATAAAATTGTCGCCTTACATCACGCCTTGAAAAACGACATGACTCGTCAAGGCTCGTAAAACTTGTGGCTTGACATTGCCGCCACGTCACGCCTTATGCTGTTTAGAACCTTGATATATATATATATATATATATATATATATATATATATATATATATATATATATATATATATATATATATATATATATATATATATATATATATATATATATACACTATAATAAAGCAAAGCTAAAAGGCCACATGTCATTTTCTTAGATCCCATTAATACCACGTGTCACGTTATGCTACATTCCTAGATTTTTTTCCCGCCTAAAATTCACATGTCCATAATTTAAGAGAGCCTTTATTGAAAGGTTTTCTGCAAATCTATGAACTAAAACCCTAAGTTCACATGCAACCTAGATTGGATCTATGTTTTCTTACTTTGAACATGTAATTAATTCCTAAAGGCAAAACAAAATTAACTAAAAGAATAAAATAGAAAAACTAACCTTTAGTTGTTTCTTGCAAGCTAAGCAGCATAAGTGTCCCGCCTCAAATGAGATCACACCCAGGGAGCCAGAGGATAGTGGACGAAAATTCTAGAGAGAGGAGGAGTCAAGAATGGCGCAGAATAGGGTTCCCCAGGACCCCTATTTATAGTTTTCCAAATGGTTGCAGATAAGCATTTAGAGATAAACCTTTTTTGAATTCAAATAAGATAAACCTTTTATCTTACAATTCAAACCTATTTATCTTAAATCTTATTTTCGAAATTAAGGATAATCATGTCCTTAATTTCGCCAACCACCAGCTGCCAAAATTGTCAGTTACTCAACTATTGAATAATTACAATTCAGTCCCTGCACCTTTAATTAATTAAATTAATCCCCAAATTAAATCCAATTAATTCTGGATTAATTCCTAACTAATTAATACAGTTTCTAATTAATATATTATGACTTTAATATATTAATAAACTATATATTTAATTCCTGTTGATTTATTAATCCCATAATAAATCAACCTTTCTCTCTACCGAACTTTCTACCAAACCTCCAGCTATGAGGGCAACCCAAATGGACTTTGCTACTATTAATTAGGTAAATACAAATTATTAGTCATGGCTTAGACACCTAATCCAACAGTCTCCCTTTGGATAAGTCTATGACTATAATTACCAGTTTAACCTCTAATTAATCAGCAAATTGTAGCTTCCTAGAAACTGCTGCCGAACTCTGACCTAGTCAGTTCTGTCCATAGATAAGTGATCAAATGATCCTCCGTCCAACAAGATATTTTCAGACATGAGACATGGATTGAGATCAATCTTTGTCTGACACACTGTTTCCCGATTTCCGATTTTGCATATGACTTTTAGACTTCTAATTGAACACATCAATTCAGTCCTGGCTGGCCAGCACTTCAGTTAACTTCAAAATCATCGAGTGGCCAACAGATATCTGTTTCCTGTCAGGGTCATGGGACGAATAAGCTTCAACTCATATGTTATATCTTTTACCTGACAAATCACTCACAACAGCACGTTTTATAACACCGAGTTACCGATGCGTTTTCGTACTATCAATGAGCAACCGCCTTGCAAATTATAACTCATATCTCTCCACTTTAAGACCATAAGATAATATCGTCTCAACATTGCTCGTGACGTAATCCATGAAGCAATCTATTGAGCGTGGGTTTATCCAATACTCAAATCTCTATTTCCAAGTACTCATGAACGTTGCAGCAATCTTATTGCTATGTCTAACTCCTTAGACAATCTACAAACCAATTCATGACAGTCTTCCTTCATACTTACTCCATAAGAGTATGAGCGACTGTGGATATTTGAGTAATCCAATTACTCAGGAAGTAAACATGCAAAAGCGAAACATGAAATCTGACTGGCAGCTACTCCTGCTAATTACCAAGTCTCTACGAGGTAATCACCAAATCAGATTTACCATAACTATTATCAGTTTCTTATTTTCTTTTAAACTTTTAATTCAAATCCTTTTATATTTTGTCTATTATGACCTTTTCACTCTTTCTATGTATCCAAGTGTCTAACACTTATACACTCTAATTGCAGATAATCCAATCGGATACTCTTCCGATGATATCTCAATTTGTCATTTCGTCTTTCTCTCTTACAACTCCATTCTGGTGATGTGTACTGTGACTACCCATAGTTCCCGGGATCTATAGTCTACATGACTACACCCTAATACTATTTCGAGGTATCATGACGTGCCGGTGAACCACACGCGCTCCATCAGAAAACAACGAAACTCTTCAACCATGAAGTCCTATAACACCACGTCCTGGTGTAACCAATTACTGATTCGAAACTCCTTTCAAATCGTTCATCCTAATCATTTCCCAATGTTTTTCACGTCTGTTCAAAAATTTATTTAGTATTCTCAGCCAGGCAATATCCTGAATCTAACTTACAATACTCTGAGCATTAAGTCATCAGGATATGTTCATAACACTTCTGATTTGTCCAAGAGGCTCGAGGAACCTGATGTAATCTCATTCCAAGCCCTTTCGGAATCCTAAGATTACCAATAATCCTTGTGTCATGATTTCCGGAAACCATTTCCTTTCGGGGACTCTTTCTTATGCATCTTGAATCCCATCAATATCATATTCTTAACGGCTAAGTCAATACTGTCAGTCTCATCTATCTGATAGATGTCTATGAACTACATAAATATGCTGCACCTTCTTTGTTTCTTTCATGCCAATTCATTACACTTTGCAATGACAGGAAACTCCTTTCCTTGGGTTATGCATCTTGAATCTCATCAAGATCACATTGGCAGAATTCTGATCTATCTAATAGACGCTCACAACCACTTGAGTATGTTATATCTCTTAAAGTATTTCATAGCGAACCGTTTCTTAACACCAAGTCATTATACTTTGTAATAAAAAGAGACGTTTCCTAGAATCAGTATGTAACCCACATACAGAGATAGCAGATAACAACGATACTCCCACTGGTTTTGACACCGTTATATGACTCTTTCGGACTATTCACAAAATCCAGAACATTTGGCACATTTTGCGAAACCGAAATCCAAACCTTCTGATATATTAGAGGAAATCTTTCAGGCTATTCACAAAATCCAAACCTTTTGGCCTATTTTGAGAATCCGAATATCCTTTCTTGCGAGATGCCCATGGGACGAATCCCGGGGCCTTGTACCTTTTGCAATGGCATGCTCTATGTGAGTCCTTATTAGTGTGCCGGTAAACCACACATGCTCCACTAACGACTCACACTGTGCCACGCAGAATCCTTTCGGATTTCATCTTCTATCGAGACTGCTTCTCTCGGAATCAATTGCTTGACTCCAAGTGATGATTCATTCAATCATATGTTTTGTAAGTATATTTCTATGTTCCCATCATTGATGATTCAATTACTCCCACTGGTTCCTAGACCAGTTGTAAAGATCAATCAAACTGTCACATAGACTGTGTCTCGTGGTAAGGTTCTCTTTATTTGGCAGCAACTGGGCTCACCAATGCTTCCAATAGTCGGATTTCTTATATGTATCATCTTTAGTGTTTTACCACTACTCGGTATGTCACCCATATCATAACTCCTTATGACGGTGACTACTGGTCAAGCGAAGAGAGGGAATGTCAGGTTTAACAGGAATCCAATTCCTGGTCAATGCCAAGTGGTGACTAAAAGGTTCTTTCACTTGGCTAATCCCTGAACTCCTTCAGGATTATTCTTACTCTCACTGTTTCCTTAGAACATGAGCTCTTTCTAAAAGGGGTCTTCTTTCAAAGGATAACCGGGATGGCCAATGAAACGACATCGCTGATCAGTTTCAGGCTTGTCAAGAGATTCGGACGAATGCTACATGACCCTGGACTTTCTATATACTAGTAGGATGATCCCAGCTTTACATTTCAGATAGTGTCGACATAACCTACTTAGTCTAAGATATGGTCGGAATATGGTTTCTGCGGTCTGACTGGTTGCATATTTAATTCATGGAAATATTAATCGGAAATGTATCTTATGCATCGAGGATCAAAACTATTTCGATCAATGCTCCATCATCTTCCCTAAGACACATTATAACCATTAGTGTTCTTGGAAGAGGATAAACTATGAAACATTTTCTCAGTCTATGTAGTCATTCAGGTTCTGTTGATCTTATACTTCCTTTGAAATCCTTGAACACTTCAAGGTTCCAATCAATCGCTTATTTCGATAAGCGAAACCATATTTGTCAAATTGTTTGTCAAATATTTTGAAGCATAACTAATCGTGTTCTGTTCGAAGATTCGAGCAATACACAGTAACTTATGTGTATGTCGCTCAAAATCTTAATACCTTTACATCTCTATGTAAATTTATGACTTTGTTAATATTGTTCAAGACATGCAATCATCACCTGACTCCAAGTCAACTGATTCCAAAATCCTATCCATTGGATCTTTGGGTGATCCCTTTCTTTCCACAATTAATTTTATTAAGCACTCAATTCATCATGTGACTCTAAGTCAAATGATTCCAAAGTCCTGTCCGACTGGACCTTTGGTTGAAGTGTTTCTCATAAAATTTATTTTAACAATCATAAAGAACACAATTTACAAGTCCAATCCCATTGGATGTATCAACATTCAAGTTATTACCATTTATGCCATTAACACATTCACACAACATTTCGAGGATAATTAAAACAATCAAAAGAAAATCAACATTTTATTAAAACACAAAAACCCTCGAATAATGTACTATATGAAAACAATGTCGTTTGCATCTAATAATCTAATAACAAGATTGTAATATCTAACTAAACTTTAAAAACTGCATGAGCTGGAGATCCAATCCAAAAGTGCTCCTATGCGTCAAAGTCCTGTACCCTACTCATTCCCTGCATACAAACCAAACATGACTATCACATTATGTATCAAGGAATTATGGATCAGGAGTTTCGAAGTTTTTAGATAAACCTGAGTTTCTAAAGATTTTACCTTGGAGCATTTTCCAATCTTTCCGTGACTGTATCCAATCCTATGGATTCCCAGTTTAAGACATCTCAGAACATGTCCAGACGATCTGGAATGTTTCTTGCTGCGTCTCTTCACTGGACTCAATTCAGAAGTAGACGAACCAATAGAGCAATGCCTGTCCATGAGTGACTCGTATAGGGTCAACAGAGAACGCATTTCCATAAAAGTCTTTTTCCGGTCTTCCTTTCTATACGTCTGAATGAACAGATCGTACCTATTAGTCAGCGAATCAAGTAGGATCTTAACACTCATTTCCTGACTAATTGGATGACCAAGTTTGTACAATTCGCCTATGTATCTCTCAATCTTGAGAACATGCGAATCGATGCTACTTCCTTCTTTTAGCTTACACTGCAAGTCTTTTGAAGATCCTAGCTCGTTCCTCTTCAACAGGTTCTTGGAACTTTTCCTCAATCAATTGTATTAACTCATACGGCCCTAGGGATCCAAAATCCCTACGGAACTCGGGGTCAATGGTTAATAGCATGAGGTCACGAACTTCCTCGGATTCATCAAATAATTGGTCATGCTCATCATAAAGACCTTTTGTGATGACATGTTTTGGTGGAACTAGGATCGGATACTCAATGAGGTGTGGCTTGCCAGCAATAACAAGAACCATTCTCCAATTCCGAAGCCATTCCACATAGTTAAGGCCAGTCAGCCTTTCCATATTTAGCAGGCGCTTTCTGATGCCCTTAGAAATGGGTGAATGAGGAGGAGGATGAGAACAGACACTCGATTCAGACATCTATAAAAGGAAAGAGAATTAATTAGTTTAATTAATCCTTTTAAATAATTACCCAATATATATTATTTAACAAGGCTAGGATCCAAAATACCCCAACTATGCTGTGAAGAGGGATGCCGTAATCACAACACAGTGGTCATTAAGGTAGATAACATTTATCAATTTCAGTCTTATGAAATTCCTAGATCTGTGAGACTCATTGAACTGTTCAATGGCATGTTTAATCTCGGATATGCCCCACCGTTTGTGACTGGGATGCCGAGGATCACAAACCGGGTGTGAATAACCATGCAAATTAGCTTGGTACTCTCGGGGTCCATTATCATCTCAAATTGATGTGCCGGTTAACCACACACGCTCCATCAACAATGATAACACCCGAGAAACCCATTGCCACTCTTTATGAACCCCCATTGGTGTGCCGGTAACCCACACATGCTCCACCAACGTTTCATAAAGTGTAATGTGCAACTTCATGGATTAGCATCAAATTCACATTTTTCCTAAAGTAACTAGATTGGGATTTTGTAAATGGTTCTAGTACTTTGATCATTATACTTTTAATGATTAAGCGATCCTATCAAAACTGTTCGGCTAACGACCCTCCACTGATCAGGCGAGCGGTGGGCGAGAGTGTTCACCCATTAGACTGCCATTTTATAGGCAGCCTCCTTATACCCACTTTATAGATCAGCTTCGTGAATGAGGCCTACTATTGAATTGACTGACCAATTTTATCTTATACATATAGTATTAACTTTTAATAACATATATAAGATATATTTTAAAACCCTTTAAAATATTCCAGGTTTATCTTTTAACTTTACCAATTTAACTATTAAATTTAAAATTAAATTAAACCTTTAAAAAATCGATTTAATCATCCTTTGATTAACAATTAATTGAAATAATTAAATCTTAATATTTTAAACATTTAAAATATTTTTCCGGATTTATCTTTAATTTTCGTAAATTTAAAAAATTAATTAAATCCTTTGAATTATCTTTTAATTAACAATTAATTAAATTAATTCAAATGTAGATAAGTATTACCAAATTAATCAAATTAATTTTAAACCTATCTTAAACCCTTAAATTTCGAAATCAAACAATTTTGGGTTTAAGGTTATCCATTTAATTAAACAATTAAAGTTACCAAAAATAGAAAACCTCCTAAAACCCTAATAGACTTTTTTCGAAAATACTGAAGGGGGGGATTAGGGTTTCCAAAACCCTAATCCTAGAAATCAATCCAAGCAATAATTAGGGTTTATAAGCTTTAAACCCTAATTTTAGGAAAACTATTACAACAATTTAACAAGAAAACAACCAAATGCTCTGATACCACTGAAAGGTTTTCTGCAAATCTATGAACTAAAACCCTAAGTTCACATGCAACCTAGATTGGATATATGTTTTCTTACTTTGAACATGTAATTAATTCCTAAAGGCAAAACAAAATTAACTAAAAGAATAAAATAGAAAAACTAACCTTTAGTTGTTTCTTGCAAGCTAAGCAGCACAAGTGTCCTGCCTCAAATGAGATCACACCCAGGGAGCCAGAGGATAGTGGACGAAAATTCTAGAGAGATGAGGAGTCAAGAATGGCGCAGAATAGGGTTCCTCAGGACCCCTATTTATAGTTTTCCAAATGGTTGCAGATAAGCCTTTAGAGATAAACCTTTTTGAATTCAAATAAGATAAACCTTTTATCTTACAATTCAAACCTATTTATCTTAAATCTTATTTTCGAAATTAAGGATAATCATGTCCTTAATTTCGCCAACCACCAGCTGCCAAAATTGTCACTTACTCAACTATTGAATAATTACAATTCAGTCCCTGCACCTTTAATTAATTAAATTAATCCCCAAATTAAATCCAATTAATTCTGGATTAATTCCTAACTAATTAATATAGTTTCTAATTAATATATTATGACTTTAATATATTAATAAACTATATATTTAATTCCTGTTGATTTATTAATCCCATAATAAATCAACCTTTCTCTCTACCGAACTTTCTACCAAACCTCCAGCTATGAGGGCAACCCAAATGGACTTTGCTACTATTAATTAGGTAAATACAAATTATTAGTCATGTCTTAGACACCTAATCCAACATTTATAACCTAAAATCAAAATCAAATTTGAAACGTAAGTTCCCTAAATCTCGGCACATCCATCTTCAAATCCATCCTATCACCCCTCCATCTCTCTTCACTAACCGATAACCTTCATCAATACGTACTGTCGTCTCCACCACCACTAGAGTAAAGGTTGCTGCTTCAAATCGATGTTTAGGATTTTTTTTGTTACCACCTCCATCAATGTAATTTTTATGTATCTATCCTCCTTTTCATTTTTTTTGTTTTATTTTTTTTGAATATGCTAAACTACATTCGATTTGATACTTACAACTGATTCTCTAGGATTGTTTATTAATAGAGTATTTTTTTGTTTTTTTTCAGGAGCAATGTGAGTTAATTACATAGTGAATCTCTTTCCAGATGAATGCTTTGTTCCTCTCTTATTTCTCTCTCATCATGACAACAACTATCGCTACAAAATTCTGAAGTGTTCCATGTGTTTCTCACTTTTTCTCTCAAATACAATTTGGGTACTTGTGGGTTTGGTTTGAAAGGTCGTACGTCGAGGTTCGACGCCATCATTTAAGGTATCATGGGTTTCTGCTGAAGGTAATGCAAGAAAGAATTATCCATCTTTTAGTGTAATTTGAAATATTTTCCTGGTTTTTGTTTATCTTTTATTAGGAAAAAATAAATTTTAAGCATCATTTATGTTTGGTGGAGATTTATATACACGCCATTAAGTTGTTATCCCAAAATTTAAACCCTAACACTAAACTTTGATACTCTACTTCTGGATAGCAATTGAGATAATGGTTTTCACCACCACTAATTTTGTTTTAATTTATCTCAAACGATTGTTGTCAATATGTGGGATTTGTAGTTGTCGTTACCCACCGACTATCATCTTAGCATCCACCGGCTTTCTATGTTTTAAGTTATCTCCTCATTCTCAAAGAGTCAAAGTATACAATATTACCTACTTTGATACGTTCCTTGGATGCTATACATTGTAATGATTTCAACATTTGCCTTTGTGTTAATTAATCTATCGACATCTTCTTCTAAATTACAATACATGGGGTGAAGAAGCTTTGCAACTCTATTGATTCCACCTATTTGTTGTTGCTTACGGTGGGTTCTTTTATTGTTTTTATGTTGAAGTTTCCAAGTGGTTCTGACATTAAAAAGCACATGGTTCTTGAAATATTTTTGTTATTATATGAGTCAGGTGTTAGGTATGAAGGCTGACTCATTAGTCAAAAAGGGGAGGGGATATATTGCTCCACTTGACCACAAAGGAAGAACTTAATGCTCCACTTGTTCTTCTTTTTTCCTTAATTAACGGCTAAATTCTCTCTCTGACTATGTATAAATAGGAGTATTGTAAACGCAAAGAAGATACAGCACAACAACACACAGAGAAAACAAACAAAAACATAGATAGATATATCACAGTTTTGTGAGATAGCCTTTTGTGCAGAGTCCAGTTTCGCAGCCAAAAGTGCGAGTGATATTTTCTTTTGAGTAGTCAGACTACAAGTGCAGTTTAGCCTTGTATGATTGTAATTTTCTTGGTGTTAATAAAACCCTCTCTCTCTCGTTCGCCCATGGATTAGCCGATCAGATAGATCGTGTGAACCACGTTAAATATTGTGTTCCGATTTTACAGTTTTAGTTTACCGTTATTCTCCATTTTATTTCCGCGTGTTTTTCCGAAATCGTTTATCATTTGTCGAAGTGCCTTACTTGTTTTGTTATCCCAACAACTGGTATCAGAGCTCCGGGTTTAAAGGAAGTCGTATCTCGCGTATGCTCTGTGGTTGCAGCTTAGTCTGATCTTCCACATCAGAAACGAGGTTTCGATTGGCCTTATAAAATATTGTTTTTTCAGAGCTATGGCTGAAGATGGGAAAGTTAAGATCGAAAAATTCGAAGGTCACGATTTCGGATTTTGGAGAATGCAAATCGAAGATTATCTCTACCAGAAAAAATTACACCTACCACTGTTCGGAATAAAACCTGAAACGATGGCGCAGGAAGAATGGGACTTATTAGATCGGCAGGCACTTGGAGTTATAAGGTTATCATTGGCAAAGAATGTAGCATACAATATTGTCAGTGTAAAGACAACCTTCAATCTGATAAATGCGCTGTCTAATACGTACGAAAAACCTTCAGCGGCAAATAAGGTTTTCTTGATTCGGCAGTTGGTGAATCTGAAGATGAAAGAAGGCGGCTCGGTGACAGACCATGTGAATGAATTCAACTCAATAATATCAAGATTGATATCTGTTGATATTGGATTCGAAGACGAAGTCCAGGCGTTGCTGTTATTATCTTCGTTGCCTGAGAGTTGGTCCGGTATAGTAACAGCAGTTAGCAGTTCAGCCGGAGGTGCTAAGCTGTCATTCGAAGGTATTCGCGACTTAATCCTTGGAGAGGATGTGCGAAGATGGAGTGCCAGAGAATCTTCCGGTAGTCTCCTAAGTACAGAAGACAGAGGAAGAAGGTCCAACAAAGGAGGCGGTGGTAGAGGAAGATCGAAGTCGAGAAAGAGAGGTGGTCAGAAAAACAGGACTGATGTTACCTGTTGGAACTGCAAAGAGAAGGGTCATTTCAGAAATCAGTGCCCAAAGCCTTTGGCAGACAAAGGCAAGAAGGAAGTCAATATGACAGTAGATTCTGAAGATGATGCGCTCATTTGCTGTGTTGAAAACTCAACAGAATCCTGGATCATGGATTCTAGTGCGTCGTTCCATGCTAGTCATTCCAGAGAAGTAATGCAGAATTTCCGACAGTACAAAGGAAAGGTCAGACTAGCAGACAACAAGAGCCTGGATATTACAGGTGTTGGGGATGTTGTCCTCAAGACAACTTTAGGTACAGATTGGACTTTGAATAATGTCAAGTTCATTCCTGACTTGAAGAGGATGTTAATATCCGTGGGGCAGCTTGATGATGAAGGTCACCATGTTACATTTGGTGATCATCAGTGGAAGGTGACAAAAGGGAATTTAGTTGTTGCTAGAGGACAGAAGCGGGGTACACTTTATATGGTGGAAGTTTCTGATGCCGAAGCACACGCTGTTGAAGAAGTTGGGGCATCCATTCTATGGCACCAAAGACTTGGACATATGAGTGAGAAGGGAATGAAGATGCTAGTTTCCAAAGGAAGAATACCAGATATGAAGACTGTGAAAGTCGATTTCTGTGAGCCATGTGTTCTTGGCAAACAGAATAAAGTTACTTTCAAGAAGATTGGTCATCCGCCCAAGTCCGGGAAGCTGGAGCTAGTTCATTCAGATGTTTATAGTCCCACTTCAATTTCTTCAGTGGGAGGATCCCGATACTATGCCACGTTCATCGACGATTGCACAAGGAAGGTTTGGGTTTATTTCTTGAAACATAAGTCTGAAGTTTTTAGCATTTTCAAGAAATGGAAAGCTACTGTGGAAAATGAAACAGACTTGAAGATCAAGTGTTTCAGATCAGACAATGGGGGCGAATACAGTAGTAAAGAATTTGTTGATTACTGTGCTGACCAGGGAATCAGAATGCAGAAGACGGTTCCAGAGACACCTCAGCAAAATGGAGTAGCTGATAGGATAAACCGTACATTGAACGAAATGGCTAAGAGCATGAGACTGCATGCAGGTTTACCCAAGATGTTCTGGGCAGATGCGGTCAACACAACAACATATTTAATCAACAGAGGACCCTCAGTCCCCATAGGGTTCAAGATTCCAGAAGAGGAATGGCAAGGTCGTGAAATTTCTCTCAAACACTTGAAGGTTTTCGGTTGTGTCTCTTATGTCAAAGTTAAAGACTCGGAGAGAGACAAGCTAGAGGCAATGGCAAGGAAATGCACTTTTATAGGCTATGGGTTGGATGACATGGGGTACCGCTTCTGGGATAACCAAAATAAAAAGGTTATCAGAAGCCGGGATGTGGTGTTCAACGAGAATATCCTATATAAAGATGAACTTGCAGAGAGCTCAGGCAAGAACAAGCCACCAGAGAAAGTAGAAAGTCAAGTCGAGTTTGAAGAAATCTCTGAAGATGACATTGTGAAACCTATCAGTACTTCAGAGATAGGTGAAAGTTCAGGAAGCAGTGGGAGCTCTGATGTATATGGAGATAGTGGGAGCACAGATGACAGTAGTTCTGAAGACGGGGTTGCAGATGATGTAGAGACATCAACTCCTACTGTTCGTAGATCCACTAGAGTACGAAGATCTCCAGTCAGGTATTCTCCTTCAGCTAATTACTTGTTGTTGACTGAAAATGGTGAACCTGAGTCCTATCCAGAGGCCTTGAGGATGAAATATTCCATACAGTGGAAGAAGGCTATGGAAGACGAATTGAGCTCACTTGACAAGAACCAGACTTGGTCCTTAGTCAAGCTCCCAGCAGGGAAGAAAGCACTGCAGAACAAGTGGGTGTTTCGGGTAAAGGATGAGATTGATGGCAGTAAAAGATACAAGGCATGATTAGTGATCAAGGGGTTCCAACAGAAAAGAGGGGTCGATTATAATGAGATCTTCTCTCCAGTTGTGAAGATGACTACAATTAGAATGGTCTTGGGAATTGTAGCCTCTGGCGATCTCCATCTAGAGCAACTAGATGTGAAAACAACTTTTCTCCATGGTAACCTGGAAGAAGACATCTACATGGTACAACCAGAAGGTTTTCCCATAGTTGGTAAGGAAAATCTGGTGTGTAAACTGAAGAAACGTCTGTATAGATTGAAGCAAGCTCCAAGACAGTGGTACTTGAAGTTTGATAGCTTCATGCAAAGGAGTGGGTATCGCAGATGTGAGATGGATCACTGTTGTTACTTAAATAAATTCAGCTCCTCATACATTATCCTATTATTATATGTTGATGACATGTTGATTGCTGGATCCGACATGCAAGAAATCAACAAGCTTAAGAAGCAGCTGTCCAGAGAGTTCGAGATGAAGGACCTAGGGACTGCTAAGCAGATATTGGGCATGAGCATAGCCAGGAACAGAGTTACCGGTACATTAAAACTTTCGCAAGCCAAGTACATCAAGAAAGTTTTAGAAAAGTTCAGCATGGCAGATGCCAAGGCCAGAAGTACACCTTTGGGAAGTCAGTTGAGACTCTCAAAGAAGCAATCCCCAAAGACAGAAGAAGACAGAGAACATATGGCTAAAGTTCCTTATGCATCTGTAGTTGGTAGCTTGATGTATGCAATGGTATGCACCAGACCAGATATTGCTCATGCAGTGGGAGTTGTGAGCAGGTTCATGTCAAATCCAGGAAAAGAGCATTGGGAGGGAGTAAAGTGGCTGTTACGTTACTTGAAAGGAACAACTGAGGTTGCCCTATGTTTCAGAAGAAAGGGGTGATCTTAGAAGGGTTCGCCGATGCAGATTTGGGTGGATGTGCGGATTCGGGTAAGAGCACAACAGGTTATGTGTTCACAATCAGAGGTACTGCAATCAGTTGGATGTCCAGATTACAGAAGAGTGTTACTCTTTCAACCACAGAAGCAGAGTACATGGCTATTGCAGAAGCAGCCAAAGAGCTTATATGGTTGAAGAGCTTCCTATCAGAACTTGAAATGCAACAGGAGGATTGTGTACTGCATTGTGACAACCAGAGTGCAGTTCACCTGGCAAAGAATCCGGTGTTTCACAATAGAACGAAACACATTCAGATGAGGTACCATTTCATTCAAGTGTTAATCAATGATGGAACTTTGAATCTGAAGAAAATCCTTGGAACAAAGAATCCAGCAGATATGCTTACCAAGGTGATTACCACTGAGAAGTTGAAGTTTTGTATGACTTCAACTAGCCTTCCAGAAGTTTGAAAAGAAGGGATGGCAGGAACGAGAGAGATTAGAAACCTGTTGCAGGAATTGGATGGCAGAGAATGACGAAGTTGTTGAAGCCTTCAAGTGGGAGATTGTTAGGTATGAAGGCTGACTCATTAGTCAAAAAGGGGAGGGGACATATTGCTCCACTTGACCACAAAGGAAGAACTTAATGCTCCACTTGTTCTTCTTTTTTCCTTAATTAACGGCTAAATTCTCTCTCTGACTATGTTTAAATAGGAGTATTGTAAACGCAAAGAAGATACAGCACAACAACACACAGAGAAAACAAACACAAACATAGATAGATATATCACAGTTTTGTGAGATAGCCTTTTGTGCAGAGTCCAGTTTGGCAGCCAAAAGTGCGAGTGATATTTTCTTGTGAGTAGTCAGACTACAAGTGCAGTTTAGCCTTGTATGATTGTAATTTTCTTGGTGTTAATAAAACCCTCTCTCTCTCGTTCGCCCGTGGATTAGCCGATCAGATAGATCGTGTGAACCACGTTAAATATTGTGTTCCGATTTTACAGTTTTAGTTTGCCGTTATTCTCCATTTTATTTCCGCGTGTTTTGCCGAAATCGTTTATCGTTTGTCGAAGTGCCTTACTTGTTTTGTTATCCCAACAACAGGGTAACACAACATCGGAAAAACCTGTAATATAAGAAATACCACACCTTTTACTCTCAACGAGCATTTATTTATTGAGTAATTAACATTAAAGGAGTTCATAGGAGATTCTCCATGGAGAGTTTCATGGGATTCTATTGATAAGATGCTATTTATTTTGTATGATTTTGGGTCTAGACAGGGCCAGGCTTTGTGTCATTTCTCACAAAGAACCTCACAAATTAATCTAATCATTTCATTGCTTATTTACACAGGAAAAACAAGTATTAAATTAAATAAGGCACAACTGGGGTGCTATTTGTGTGAAGAGGAACAAAGAGGAGAAAGAGGTATGGTTTTGTACGAAAAATACTCTTTATGAATGGAACTTAATATCCATGGAAAACTATGAAATGGATTTTGAAGTAATCTCATTTGTTTAATTGTTGAGTTGTAAACAGGTGGAATAGTTGGAATTACTTTTCTTGTAACTTCGAAGAAAAATTAACCAGGAAACAGGAAATGAATTTGGTTTTCCTAACCATCATTAAACTACATAATAAAATAGTTATGAATTTTTAATATATTTGTTTTAATTTTCAATAGCGGATGCGATGATATCAAGTGGACTTGCTGCTACTAGATATGAATATGGTTATTACATAGCTAAAACAACATATTATATTATTTGTTCATGTGGTAGAACTTAGATCTTACAAAATAATTTGGCAAACTAGATAATAAAGAAAAATGTTTTATACAATCGTGTGTTTAATATATATTTTTAAAATAAATATATATTTATATTATTATAGTAATATATATTATAATGTTATTATTCATTTAATCAAGTTGTACGGTATACATTTTAAAAACAATCTTGATTTTTTTGAACGGCAAAAAGTAGGATTATCGATTTCTTATCATCTATATGTCTTGTATTTATTTTTTTCGAATAAACTTTTTAATCTTTAGTTAAATTGGTGTTAAAGAAGCTATATAATGGCATATTGCAGCAATATAAGATTGTTTTAAAGTATTAATTGAAAAGATATTAAAATATTCATTTGTATTCCCATATATAATTGTATACCCATATATCTTTAACATATAATTGTATACCCATATAATTGTATACCCATATATCTTTAACAGCATTTGGTTTTATTTTTATCGACAAATTGCATCGTAAAAATATATTTGTAGTCTATATAATTGTATGCTATATTTTTATTTATTAAGGATAAGAATCAATGCTACAATTAATCAATCCAACACTTTTACTCCATATCTGCACCTATTCAAGTAAGGCAAGAAAGGTGATTAACGTTGACCAACTATCTCTTTTAGGTAATGAAGTTTGTTTTGCTCCATGAGCCATTTGAGAATTTTTAATGTCTCATACAAATTTGATCCGAAGTGATGGTTCAAAATAAAGAATAAAGAATTATTCATCCATATGATTGTTTTTTATTTTGATGCTCTACTTGAAAATTCATTTATTCTTACAATAACATTGTACTTTAAAAAATTATATAATTATAACAATTTTGTCCAAGCATAAAACATTTTCAAAGTATAATAAAAGCAAGGTTTGCTTCAGTGTGGTCCTTTTTACGTTTTGTTATATGGGCTAATGACATAAAAATTTCTTCTTATTAGGATATTGTACTTTGAAAAATCTGCCCAATTATAATAAATATTATATAAGAAATGAAAGTATGATGTTATAATCAACAAATTAGTGGAAGTAAGTTAATAATTCTTTCATTTGGCCCCTATTATAATCTATATGAAAATACCTTTGTTTTTAACTTCTTTGTTGTCCTTCAAATGAAAATATTTATGTTTGTGAGCAAGCAGTGGATCCATTTATTTCCTATTTATTTGCTAGAGGAGACGATGACAAAGTATCAATGTAGCACTAAATATATGAATTTGCCTCCTCATGCTTCTTCGGTGTCACGTGTAAATATTACCTATTATAGCATTGTACTTTGGAAAAACCTACCCGGCTACCCCCAATTAGCACAGTACTTTTAGTGGAAGTACATTTCTCTTTTCTTGCATTTAAACTTTAATAAAATTTTATTCATATTACCCTAAATAAGTCTTGGATTGTAATATTCATGGTACGATGACTAGGAAAAGGAAAAAAAGGAAAATGATGCAACCCTCAATACATACTACATTTCAGGTAATTCTTTTTTCAGATTCTCATTTCCTTAAAGAACCTGATGTATTTACCTCCACATTAAAAAAATATAATTCCTTTTAAGATGATAAGATTCTTATGACTAAATCATATATTCGTTTAAATTTATTAAATTCGTCTTTTTATTTGGTGTAAATAAAATCTCGAGCAATGAATTAAATATGGTAAACATAATCAAGTACAGTAAAAACTCAAAACATAACTTTTCACGCTTACGGTCAAAATCAGGAACTTACAAAATCTAAATTAGTATCAATACTTTGAAATTATGGGGAAAATTAAGAAAATTTATCAGAAACTAGATCCAATGCTACTTAGGTGAAATTTAAAAGAACTAGCAAGAACTACATAAATAATTTTGGTTCCAAATGACAAAGCATACCCCAGCAATTTGACCAGACTATAGGCTCTTATTAATGAATATGATCATTAACATCATTTTCATGAATAAAAAACATTTACTTTTGAAAATTCAAATAAAATTTGATATCTATTGATTGTTAATGTCTAATTAAATTTTATTATTGATCCAAGTGTTTGCCAATGTATAACTAAAAATCGTATAAACAAATTTTAGTAAAGTTTAATTGCGTTTAGTTATAAAGAAATTATAAACTTTCAATTTATGTTATTTGTTAATTCTTAGTAAAATATATTATGTAGTGTATAATATATAATTTTTTTAACTATCAACCGTGTAACACACGGGTTTGTAACCTGTTCTCTAATAAAAGAAAGCATGAAAGCCACATGTCATTTTTTTTAGAGTCTAATTTTACCATGTGTCATCTTCTCATGAAACTAATTTGTATTTTCCCGCTCAAATGAATGTTTTACGTTTTCAATTACCGTATGGAAACCCTTCAATTACGGCTTTAAATTTTGAAACACATATTTACATTCTAATAATGCAGTTTCAAATTGATGCCATTTTCAATCAAATCCTTTAAAATCAGGAAGCAATATGAGATTTGAATAGATGAAGCCGAGATCACGGTCATCTCCCCCAATTTCGCCGTTCCATTTTAAACATCAAATCATCCGCCTCTTCTTCCCCACGGTCATCTTCTTCCCACATTTGGCTTTCTACTTCCCAACGACCCCCTCACCTCTCTCAAAGCCTGCTTACTTTTCGGTTCAACTGAATGCATATAAAAACTTTAACTCGCGGTGTTACTCTCGATCCCAGTCACCTTTGTAACACCACCACCGTCTCTATCAATCCTCGCTTCGATCAAGATCGCATGTGGCTTAATGGAAAGGTATTCACCTGGTTCTATATTACTCTTCTTCAAAATCAAGAAGAGGATTGGCAAGAACCTTACACTCATATTTGCTTTCAGAGCTTCTTTTTTCTTCGTTTTCTGTCTCCATTTTCCGCACAATTTCATAAATCTGCAAGTCCTTAATCTCAAATTATACTTTTTAATTACAATTGCATATACATGTCGCCAATTTGGGGTACTGGTTTGATTTGTGCGACTCTGACCTGCACCCTTCAAATACTTATGTGCTCATCCTCTTTCCACACGCTAGCAGTTTTCGTATTATATCATATTATTCTTTAAATAACTCTAAATCCGATGTTGTTTCTCATTTGCTGCAAGTTTTTTTTATTCTGGTTTTACTCCATAATTGTTTCCGGTAAAGGGAAAGGTTTCTTAGTACTTATTGATTTTTGTGGTTGAAAAGTTATGTTGACAATGTGTTTGTTAAGACCGCTTATCCGTCACCATCGGTTCTCCCTTCTCTGCCATCTATCTTTATCTCTTTGGGTCTGCGAACCCTAGACACACATCCTTGCTGATTGTTGTTGTCACCACTATCAACATCAACAGAGCATCTCACTCATCATCTCTCTTCCTGTTTTTTCATTTGGTTCATGTTTATTAATTGTATATATACTTATTTATTAGTTGTAAATGTGTAATGATGTTTGAGCATTATAATGTACAGTTTGTTGAAGAGCAAGATGAAGGAGATAAAGAAAGGAGAAGACAAGGCTGAAAAGGTCATTTACAGTAATGAGGATCAGCCTGGTCAATCTGACTTTGGAAAGAAATGTTTGGCAATGTACACTGATTTCGTTACATGTTAGTGGTGGAATGCAATTTGGTTTCAGAAGTTTCTTATTTTTTAAACATCACTTTGAATGTAAAAAAAAACCAAATCAAGAGTTTAGAGATTCTAATGAGGTTTGAACATTTATATAACTTATGCAGATGAATGGAAAGTAAATTTATGTATGCATGTGTGTCATTATTTTTACATTTGTGTGGGTATTTTAATTTTCTGTGTTGGCATTTATGTTTGTGACCTAAGAAATCAAGAAATTAATCTAGCCTGTGAATGAACTTTGATGGTGTTTTCAATCCTAGATCTGGTCAGTTTTAAACCTGTAGGTGCTATACATGAAAGTAAGTTGCTATATCTTGCAAGAAATGAAAGTAAGTTGTTAATTCTTGCATTTATTTGGGCTTAGTGCAATAAATAACAACTTACTTTCATACTTTTATGTATTTGTACATTAAAAATCGTACTTTAATTTCTTCATATTTCGGAAAAACATTGTTTGTGTGTATAGCAAGGCGGATCTTCATTGGTTTTTAAAGAATTTTTTACCAAAATATCAATGTAGTTTGATGAGAGTAGATAAAATAGCAACGTACTTTGTAGAAAGTGTCCATAATAGCAGTAAGCTTCATTATGTATAATGTAATGTTCCTACGTCTTTTGTTTTTATTTTGGACCAATATTCATAGCTCTTAACTTTTTTGGTCTAATATGTAAAGTTCTTAACATGTTCATGTGGAATGAAATCTATTGCAAAGATTCAATCTATTTTTGGCATATAAGTCTTCGTTAAGATGATTTCCGACCTAATAAAAAAATTTAATCCATTTTGCATGCATTTCTATGTATTGCATTCAAGTTAGTTTTCGAATGTCATAACTATCCAACTTATGATATTTATAAACTTGATGGCAGAGTTAAAGGTTGTCGTTAGTGCCACATCAAAGTCCAAACAATTTAGAAAAGACTCACAAATATTATAAGGTAAACATCTTTCAGATCTCATTAGATTATATAACTTTTATATATTTATTATTAATTATTAAAATAATAATTTATCCAAACACTTATTACAAATTATTATAAGCAAACGTTCTAAATGGACTAAATATAGAATACAAAAGTGTGCTTATTGCAATATAATAATTATCTCTTTCTACGTTACTTATTTATAGTCAATATATTTGTGAAGTAACCTAATTAAGATAAAGAAACATAATTCAAATGTAACAGTTAACCAATAGAGAAAAATCAGAAAAGTTTATATGAAACAAGTTGTATATTGATGCCACATTTATTACTCTATGATTACCTGTCTTTATATATGTAACTATGTTTTTTATGTTGTTTGGATAGTTGATATCAAAAAATATTTGAGAAAATGACATACACACTTAGGGGAATGGAAGGGAAAAGTAAATGAGGGAAAATTTGGTGTAGAAAGTTAGGACTTATGTGGAAAGCCTCCTTTTCCTGACTTTCTCTATTAAGTTGTTATCTTTTGTAATTCGATCTATTTCGTTTCCCGGTGAGTGATTATAGTTAACACTGATGCTATTCACTCCATTTCAAGATCTAATTTTCTTCATTTCGTTTCAGATGTAATCTACTGGAAGGTGTAAATTGTGGTTTCTGTTATTATATTCGGTCACTCACACAACCTTAAATACACTAGTGAAATTTTTGAAAACGCAAGCATTTATACTTGGACTTTTTTATTTATCGTAGATATTTCTTTTTTATTTAGTTTTCTATTATACAATAATACAAATTAATTAGTTTGCGGTTGAAATACTTTTATGGCAACACACTTTGGAAGAGCATTCATTAATGGCAATGTTGTTTTATTATTCACCAATAATAGCAACATACTTACCTTTCGTTACCAATTTGAGTCATATACTTTAATAAATGCATTTATATTACTATTATGGGTAAATAACTATAGGAAATGCACGTACGTAACTGTTATGGCTTATGGGTTTAATGGTGCTATTATCGACAATTAATTTCAACAATATATCAAGTATTTTATGCCGTTATATTAAAAAGATCATTTAGTCGTATATGATGAAAAAAAGGTTTGATATAAATTTAGGATAGCTTTATTTTTTATTTAGGACAAATTATGCTTTATTTAAGCATTGTGCATGGAGTTGGAATCTATTTTGAGAAAAGGACAGCATAAAAATGTCAATACCCTTTAAGATCAGATGTATTGATTTTGTATTACTATGATGTATAACTGTCATATTCAATATATTAAAATATATTATTAAATTAATATATATTTTTTTAATTATGAACCGTGTAACACACGAGTTTGTAACCTAGTGTGTGTGTATATATATATATATATATATATATATATATATATATATATATATATATATATATATATATATATATATATATATATATATATATATATATATATATATATATATATATATATTCCATAGCTACCCAACCCATACGCATACATAGAACCCGCAACCCTAGTGTCGAATGGAATGGAATTCGTGAACAAGAGCAGATTTTAGATAGATTCTTCCAGTTATTGCCAATGGTAGTAGACACGACATTGTAAACGCCTCATTAAGTTCTTCATATATATGAGATGAATGCAAAGTTCTTAAATTAACAAAGAACATGAGGTTGACTGTTGCAAGTGACCCATATCTTATTGAACAAACAAGGTTGTTTGCAAATTGGTTACTGGATATTGGAGAGGGCAAACTTGGTGGTTCCAATAATGGGGATGCAATCATCGAAATTCCCGACGATCTTCTCATTACTCAATCATCTAATCCAATCGATTCATTAATTGAGTTTGTGTATCCTTCTTTTCTTCAAAACTTCAATAATCCAACTTATTTTCAAGATAGAACGATATTGGCACCGAAAAATGAAGTTGTTCAGGAAATCAATGACCGTTTACTATCATTGTTTCCAGGAGAAGAGAAGGAATATTTGAGTTCAGATAGCCTCTGTCAATCAGAGTTTCTTCAAGATTCTTTTAATGAGGCGTTATACTCACCTGATGTTTTAAATGGGCTTAAAGTATCAGGATTGCCAAACCATAAGTTGACTTTAAAGGTAGGTATTCCGGTTATGTTACTAAGAAACATTGACCAGAAAAATGGCTTATGCAATGGAACTAGGCTTCAGGTGCTTTCATTGGGTAATCGTGTCATTGAAGCTGTTGTCATAACTGGAAGTAATATTGGTCATCAGACTTTTATTTCTAGATTGTCTTTAACGCCTTCTGACAAAAAGATTCCGTTCAAATTCAAAAGAAGACAATTTCAGTGGCTGTTTGTTTTGCTATGACGATAAACAAAAGTCAAGGACAGTCATTGCCAAATGTTTGGTTATTTCTTAAAGAACCGGTTTTCACACATGGCCAATTATATGTTGCGTTATCCAGAGTTAAGAGTAAAGAAGGATTGAAGTTACTAATATTAGATAAAGATGGTCGCATAACAAACAAAACTTCCAATGTTGTATATAAAGAAGTCTTTCAAAATTTATGTTAAGCATTCTTTGTTTATTTATATCAATATTGTATAAATTAAAAAGACAAAAACATTGCATAATTTTGGGTTTTGTTTATCTTTATCAGTTTGTCAACATACAACTTCTCTAAATTATATAATTTATCTCCATTCTAAGGCACATCTACATCTTCATATGATAAGTCATTAGTTTTTACGTCATATATATATATATATATATATATATATATATATATATATATATATATATATATATATATATATATATATATATATATATATATATATATATATATATATATATATATATATATATATATAGGGAAGGGTTCAAATGAGAACCACTAAAAAGTTGAGAACCGTGAAAACCACTAATTCACAGTTTAATAATGTGTATTTTTTATTTTTAACACTTGTTTTTATCAAAATAAAATTATCAAACACATAAAAAATATATAATTATCCTTCCTTTGCTATTAGATATCAATATTGATGTGTTTTAAAGAAAAAACTAATTTACGTTATAGTATTCACAGTTTAATAACTAAAAATTTTATTATATTGTGAATATTGTAAAACGTATTAAAAAATAAGAAAATTTATTAAGTTTGATGTATTTTCACAAAATAAACAACTGTGAAAAAACAAAAAAACGAAAAAAACATGATTTTTAATGTGTGAATATCGGTTCTCACGGTTCTTAACCTTTTAGTGGTTCTCATTTAAACCTATTTTATATATATATATATATATATATATATATATATATATATATATATATATATATATATATATATATATATATATATATATATATATATATATATATATATATATATATATATATATATATATCAAGGTTGTAAAAGTCGTTAGGCGGTAGGCGGGCGGTGGGCTGGGGCCTAGGACTAGTCGGTTTAGGCAAGGACTAGTCGGCGCCTAGGCGGGGAGTATTAATTGTAACAAAATTTATTTTTTAAAATTTAGATATTACCTATATCCCTACAAAATAAATAAATAACCATAAAAATTTGATAAATCTAAGTGTTTAAATATGTAAGTCATCAAACATCAGAATGTTTAGACTAATTAATGATTTTTTTGACAATTTTAATCATCAATAATCGTAGCTTAGCCACCGATTATCATAATTAATGACATTTTCTAAAATTAAATTTTAAAAATCTAAAATTTTGATTTTTTTTTGAAAATTTGTTAATTTTTGAAAATTTTAGAAATTTGAAATTTTTTGAAAATTTTGAAAATTTGAAAATTTTGAATTTTGAAAAATTGAAAATTTTGCCGCCTAAACTCGCCCAGACCCGCCTAGGCCCGCCTAAACCCGATTTTGACCGCCGTTGACCAAATCCGCCTAACTTGACCGCCTACCACTAATCGTAGGCGGAACCCGCCCGCCTAGCGCCTAGGCGCCGCCTAGGCCGACTTTTACAACACTGATATATATATATATATATATATATATATATATATATATATATATATATATATATATATATATATATATATATATATATATATATATATATATATATATATATATATATATACACACTGATATATATATATATATATATATATATATATATATATATATATATATATATATATATATATATATATATATATATATATATATATATATATATATATATATATATATATATATATATATATATATATATATATATATATATATATACTTTCTAATAAAACAAACCTGATATGCCATGTGTCCTACTTTTAGAGTCCATTTTTGCCACATGGCATCTTTCTACGCCTTTTCGTATTTGTTTCCCGCTCATCTGATTTTCGTATCAAATACCCAATGTACCCTTAGTCTTCATTCACGTACATAGTTCTGGAAAGTATATACTTTGTAACTCCAAGTACGAGATATCAGGAACCGATTAGTTCCGATCATCATATTCGATCTTCCTCAACTGCATTGCTGCTCTCTATAATTCCCACCACCACACTATCTGGTATTCATCAGAAGATCCCCTGAAGGAACCAATGTTGAAAGAGTGGATGTTTATGGAAAATCGATGTTTACGGTTTAATCTATCACACTCATCGTGATTCAATCCTAAAACCGCTTCAATGTTTCTTGACTTCAGGGTCGATCATTTTTTGTAAGTTAATTAGCTTCATTCTTGAGTATACACACATACTCAAGTTAAGAACTATCATGATGTAAGTATATATTATAAAAAAAGTCTATTTTATAGCCATTGGATCTGTGATTATTTACATGTGAAGAATTTTTACTTACTTGATGTGTTGGATTTATTGATTTGCCTTTGATTATGTTTGCAATGGCATCAGGATACCTATGATAATGAAGCACTGATTACATTGTTTCGCTATGAATTTTTGTGTAGTTGGTGTTGAAGATTTTGGGATGGTTTAAGCATTGAGGTACCTACAGTTTCACGTGTTGGATCGGAGTGCCCCCCATCGAGGTAACTACAATTTCCGCTACTCTAAATGGTTCAATGTGTTTGAACATCGATTGATGTGTGTAGTTTTAACATATTTTTTATTTTGATTTAGGCGGCAGTTGTTTTCGACTCCAACCTAGACGTCAACTTCATTTGGAACCTGGGGCTCATGACAAAGTCGTAAGTGTTTATTTTATTCCCATTTGATGTTAATTTGTATCGATTAGTGCTTGTGAGAAAGTCTTAAATGTTTATGCCAGAGGGATGAATTTTGTTATAAATACATTGAACAAGGCTGTGCAATATTGTGCAGGGGTGATGAAGAGGCACTGGTTACCTGCAGTTGATTATTATGTCAGTATGTTATGCATACAGACAATTTCATTTTTGCTTCCCCAGACAATATGCATAATGCAATGGTATGTTATTACCTAACTGTAAGGTTCAAATATAAAATACTTGATTATTAACTTAAAATCTCTATGTATAAAAATTGTAGGTACTTGCCGAGCATTTATCTGTCGATTTACGTTCGTAGTCAAATTGTTCCGCAATGCGAGAGCTATAATTTTATGTTTTAAATAGGGTTTTCTTTAATTCATTTTCAATATATGTTTTATTGATTGTTCCAGTATGGTCTTATTCCAAGAATACGTGTTTTAGTTGAATTTAGACATGGCTTCCAACCTCAACGCCTTCTTTCTCACTCAATCGACATCAAAAATTCTGGAAAATTTGTGGATTTGACTGTGCTATAGAAACGGGAAGTAAACATGTCGATGACGAACGCTCAAAATCAGGTTCAATTGGTTGTGTTCGATTTTCATGATGCCATCCCTTTAATTAGTAACTAATGCTTATTGGTATGTAGAAGTTATCAATTGTAAATCCCTAATAAAATCTATTATTTATCCTTATTGGTAGATAGAAGTTATTAATTGTAAATCCCTAATAAAATCTATTATTTATCCTTAAAACATTCAGGAGAAGCTATACGTGATCCTGCTTGGTGAAAAGGGCAGGACCTAGAAGTAGTTGTCTTATCAATAAATCTTCATTGTAATTGTACATCTTGAATGTTGTTGGATATTACATTTTAGAAAGCAAAATGTTGGTTTATAGATATATAATGAATTCAGTTTAAAAATATTCCGGCTTCAATTAATTGTCCGTGGCTAAAATATGAAACATAATCGGAAAACAAAATAAAATAGGACATTTTATTGAACGGTTTTAGCATTGAACTTTTCAAAAAAAGTTCATTAATAGCTTCGTATTTTGAAAAAAATACTTTTTTAAAAATCGTTTTAGATGATCTAAAAAAGTTTCATTTTCTTTTACATTAAAGTTCATTTATAGGACATTTTTTTGGTTTTAGCATTGAACTTTGTAAAATAAAAGTTCATTAATATCATCGTACTTTGAAAAAAAATGACTTTTTCAAGCCGGTGTGTTAGATGATCTAAAAAAGTTCCATTTTTTTTACATTAAAGTTCATTTATATGGCATTTTTTTTCTAAAAAAGAATATCGGATTTAGTATTGAACATTGCAAAAAAGTTCATTAATAGCATCCTACTTTGAAAAAATGATTTTTTTCGAAATCTTTTTAGATGATCCAACAAAGTTTCTTTTCTTTTACATTAAAGTTTATTTATAGGATTTTTATTCTGGAAAAATTAGCATTGAACATTGCAAAAAGTTTATTAATAGCATCGTACTTTGAAAAAATGACATTTTTCGAAATCTTTTTAGATGATTCGGAAAATTTACATTTCTTTTACATCAAAGCGTATTTATAGGAAATTTTTCTGAAAAAAAAATCAATTTTAGCGTTAAATATTGCAAAAAAGTTCATTGATAATATCGTACTATAAAAATAAAATGTTTTTCTTAATATATAATTTTTTTATTTGTTAACCGTGTAACACACGGGTTTATAACCTAGTATATATATAAGTTAACAAAATATGTTAATGTAATCAAGGCTCATCACTAAACAATATTTTACTTTACTTTATATTTAGCTTTTGGAAATGCAAACTAGAGTTCAAAGATGAGTTAGTGGTTTGAATAGTGTTTTGCAAACTTAACGTTTCAAGTTCTAACTTCACAAGTAATAACCCTTTTTGATTTTTGCATCGGAGCTATATAGCCGACCCGATATACATCCTGCCCCATATCCGGCCCACCTAACACAAACCAGCCCAAGATCCTAACTTCAAATATAGCTCTTTAATTTTAATTTTTTACAACTTTAACCTAAATTTTAACTTTTATCTATAATTTTGTCCAAACTTTTTCTTTTTTAAAAATTTTCATTGACTTGTTTTAATATTTCTTTGGAAATTTAGGCTTTTATTTGTAAGTTTTTTACAACTATATTTATATCTTATTTTACAATACAATTTTTTACAAATTTGTTTTTATAGCTTTATATTTACGAACTATTTTTAATATGTATATGCATGTCTTCTTAAAGAATTTTTATAGCTTATAACAAATTTGTTACAACATGTTATATTTTATATTTAATCGTTTTCAGGATTCCCGCTACAACGCGTGGGGTCTAACCCTTAGTATTTTACAAATTATAGCATATATTTAGAATACAAATTAAACAGAATTGATAATGATTTGAAATGATAATAAAGTTTGGTTTGTACATATGTAGTTACTTAATAAATTTTTTATACATAGTACACGAATAATCTTATAAATTTCTTCAAAAATATCATCTTAACTGACATTTGTGAGTTTGACCGGTTACCACTTAATGTGGCATGGCATGTGGCTGCTGACTTAAATTTTTGGTTAACATGACTTTGCATAGATTTAGATACTGAACTTTTTTTGTACACACTTAGTTATTGAATTTTGTTTGTACACATTGTGCCAAAAATCTCACACATTTGTTAAAATAAACATTTTAACGGGCACTGTTTGGTTTCAAACTAGTGACCTCAACGAAGGGAGGCTGTAAGAACCAAGTTTCTAAGTGTAACTATAATTGTATTGCAAAGTTAATGTTAGTATAATGAACTTGACCATAAAGACAAATTGGTCATTTTGGATAATAATTATCTAGATTTAATATTTTATGGTATTATTGTGTTATGATATGTGTTTGGACTACGGTGATTGAGTTTGGTAGCTTGAAGTTCAGAAATGAGGGAATTGGAAAAATTGTTTCTAACATGAGGTTTTCTACGAAAATTTCACGAAGCGTCCATGTTAGGGATGAGATGTGTTCCTAAAATATTTTTCCAATTTGAGGAGAAAGTTTTAAAGTAAATTACCACAATTATTCACACGACGCTTATCTTAAAACACGCGATGAGACGTTGATAACCACATGACACGTTCAAGAGGATAAAACGACGCGTTCTGTAGTGCAAGGGATGATGTTAAAAGAACTCGTAAACTACACAACACGTCCAAGGGTAAAACGAAATGCGTCTAATGGCCAAGAACGCGATGTTGAAGAGGACTTGTGAGGTACACACCGCGTCACTGCATTGAACGCGACATGTTCTCATAAAAACGTGACAAATGTTCAACTGTTAAGTTGTCCAACTTGAAAACGATGGGTGACCCGATGGTTCACCGCATAACCTGACAAAAACATCAGTTAATTGGGAATTTTCACCCTAAGAGATTAGATTTAACCCTTCAAAACTCTGTCATGAACTAGTGTGTGTGTTCTTGGTGTTTTAGTGTGTCTGTCAAGATTTTTGAAGAATCAAAGGTGTTTTCAAAGGGCTTTTGTTACAAGTTGATTAAACTAAGGTAATAACTTATACTCCATTATTTATTTCAGTAAATTCCATTTATTGGCGATGATGCTATCAACCCTAAATTCTAGGGTTTTGACAAGATACTGAGATTGTGTTAGATAATTGTTCTTTGATGATGTTCAAGCTCTTTGCAAGCAAAGTTAATGATTGTTGATGAGATACTATGACTTGAAAATGATCTAAGTGTTGAAACAAATTGTGATAGATATAACATGTGATTAATTAGATAAAGATAATGCAAGTTGTTGGAATGTATTCTTGAAACTTGAGGGTTATGATGAAATCCTAAGTTATTGAATTACGGAACATTCATACTTATGACTTAATGGATTAAGTCAGGAACTTAACAAGTACTCACCAGTCGTTGAGGTGGGTGTAATGTGGTGATTGACATTTCAAACACATGATGCTATATATTAATATGATTTTGTATGGAATCATGATTATAGGATTCCAAGAGCAAGTAGTGAAGAGACAAAAGGCATTTAAGAGAACAGATTTGAGTTAACTAGTGAATTAAGTGCCAAAGTAAGTGCATAATCTCACACTAAATTAGATATGTGTCATTTTTGATTATTGATATGTTTACATTGAGATTCTTAGAGTGTTGTGACGATAAAACATCATGTTGTGGAATGAATGGTGAATCACAATGTATTGGATTGGAACCTAGTCTTATAAGTTAATAGCGTGAGAACTCTGCATAGTTGAGTCGACTTGAGAGCATGTCTACACATATATTTTGTGCGGGGATGAGACTCGAGACGCCTATTATAATGCCTAAATTTTCAGCACAGAGTACACCAAAAAAACTTTCATGTACTCATGTGCACCTGAAACTACAAGAAGTTATCTTCAGGAATCATCCTATGATCCGAGTCGGGTGCTATGTCAGTTCTAATCCTGAAGCACCACAAACAAACATGTGTAAGCTATAAAGCTTAGTAAATAACATTACAATAGCATACACCTACTTGTTGACAAATGTCAACATCATACAACTGTTAAGTCGGATTTGACGTGTGCGGAATAATAATAACGTGAAGATCGAAACAAATACCCAAAGTGCCGAATGATTAATATTCAAATGTAATCAAACATGTGAGAGTGTACAAGGTTATTGCATAAAGCACCTACACCTCACATTGTGAGCTCTAACCTACAAATGAGTAAAACTATACTATATATAGGTAGGCTACAAATTAGGGCAAGGCCCAATAACAAGGTTTTACTATGGGCCGACCAAGCTTGTCATGCATCACTCCATGAGGGCTTTTGTACCCCAACAATCTCCCCCTCAAAGGGCAGAATGGATGATGTGTGGCAAGATGGCAAATGGGCACCAGCGGAACCGAAGATGATGACCACGTGGAATGTAGATGCGAATCCGATCTCCTCATATACGTAAAAACTACCCCTCAACGTGTCACCGGTCTTCAAAGAGATGTCATCGTGAAATAATCCGCTAGATATGACGTGTGCGACATAATAATAACGTGAAGATCGAAACAAATATCCAAAGTGCCGAATGATTAATATTCAAATGTAATCAAACATGTGAGAGTGTACAAGGTTATTGCATAAAGCACCTACACCTCACATTGTGAGCTCTAACCTACAAATGAGTAAAACTATATTATATATAGGTAGGTTACAAATTAGGGGAAGGCCCAATAACAAGGTTTTACTATGGGCTGACCAAGCTTGTCGTGCATCACCCCATGAGGGCTTTTGTACCCCAACAATCTCCCCCTCAAAGGGCAGAATGGATGATGTGTGGCAAGATGGCAAATGGGCACTAGCAGAACCGAAGATGATGACCACGCGGGATGTAGAGGCGAATCTGATTTCCTCATATACGTAAAAACTCCCCCTCAATGTGTCACCGGTCTTCAAAGAGATGTCATCGTGAAATAATCCGCTAGATATGAGAATGCGCTCAATCGGAAATTCAATAAAAACTCCCCCTTGACTTGAGTGTATTCATCAATCGTCCAAAAATTCTACATTTTCTTTTTGACAATATGAATTATGGAATTCAAAAATTTTCTTGTGTTCTTGTTCTTCTTTGTTTTATTCACCGTTCACCAAAAAACAAATTGTTTACTATAGGGGTTTGATTTTGTTTAGAGTGGGGGTTCGAAATTTTATAAATAGGGGTCGTTTTTGTTTAAAATTTTTGGGTTCGGATGGGTTAAAAATATGGGTTTGGTTTGAATTAAATGTGGGTTTGGTTTGGCTGTTGGGCTGGAATATGTTTCTGTTTAGGTGTGGGCTGAATTTGATTTAAGCTGGTGGGCTGCAATCTGAAGGGGTGCGTTTGGTTTAAAAATTGGATCCGTTACTTTTTCACGGATGGGATCCGATCCGTGTGTAACTTGACGTTCTGTGTGTTTTGACAAAAGGTGGGTCCGATCCAGGTTTCCTTTTGTTCACCTAGAAGTCAAACAACGACTTCTTCTTCATCCCTTTCGTCTGTATCTGTGTTCATCCCATTTTCTCATTCCCTTCGCCTCCGATTGCTACACAACACAACCGAAGGGTGTTCAACTGTTCATTTCATCTTTCGTTTTCATCACCATCGAACAATCTCTTCGTTCTGATTTCAATGAATCATCTGATTCACTTCATTAGCATCTCCAATCAATAGCCCGTGTTCCGATTTCATCTCAAACTTGGTTCCCATTTACTTCATCCGATTTCAGTTCATCACTATCCGAAGGCTGGATCTCCATTACCCTTCGTTCCGATTCACTCCAGTTATGTTAATCGCAACCCAACGAAGGCACAACAGCCAACCACCATCGGGTCTGTTTCCACATTGGCGTTATCGATTTCACTTTTCCCATATGCGTCTGCTCATTCGTTTTTCTCCGATTCATTCCCTTCGCATCATCATTTTATTCATATCCAATTCTGTCTTTTAGTTCACACTCAATCATGGATCCGAAGGAAACCAAACGTTCACGTCTGCATCTCTATTCGTTACCTTTATCGGCGAAGGCAGTGGTCAACGATGGCTAGGTCACAATTCGCCATTGACGTCGGTAATTGATCCCTTTACAAACACCAACATCTGCCATTGGATACTCTTTTCTTTCTTTCTTCATCCCCGATTTCTCTTCGACATCAGCACGAAGCTTGCGAAGCCGGCCATTTGGTCCACCTTCAATCGGAGCACATCTTTCTCCGATTCAGTTCACCAAAACACAATTCATCGTTAATCACACATCTCTGTGAAGTCAACGTTTATTCAACAAAGTCAAACCACACTCCGCTATCATATGATTCATTGAGGTTGGTTTATTGATGAAGCCGAGTCTGTCTTGAACATTTGTTGATTTGGGATCAATGATTCAACACAGCCATCATCAATCCCACCCCTTGATTTCGTATATACCCACATGAATCACAAACACATTTTCCCGATATTATCTCGTTATTGAAGATCTGAGTAGTATACGACACGAAAATCACCGTCAAGCTAAGAACAACAGCAATGGTCAATAACAGCTATCTGTATCTCAACACATCTCCTAATTTTCCAGAAACAAGTCTAAAATCAGGTGGTATACCATGTTCATTCACTTGTATACGTGTGATTTTTGATTTTTGATTTGTTTTCCAATTTGGTTCTAAACTTGTGATGTTCAATTGGTAGTTTCTCGATGTTCAAGTTGGTTCTAATTTTGTAAACACAGCAGATTGACTATTGAAACTAGAATCGATGAATAATAGCACATTTGTATTGCGTAACAAGAAAATTACGTTCAGCGATGATATTAGGACTGAAACTGGAAGAAATCGAAATTTGGTTCTAGGTTTTTGGGATATGAACGTATTTTGAAAAATGTATTGAGATCCGAAAATGGAACTATAAAGAGTAATGGATTTTCAGCATAAGCTCAATCAACAAGAATCGGATCTGAAAATTTCAAAGTCGGGCATGAATAACACTATCTAGGCCAGATTTAATCATGAGACGTGTGATGAACAGTAAAGAGTGAGGACAAATCAGACTTGATTAACAAGATGATGAAAAAGAATGAACAAAATCTATGAACAGTGGATAAAATGGGATTTATTTTAGATCTAGATCTAGAATTTAAGATTAGGGTATGAAGAATAATTTCTAGATCTAGAATAAAGATGAACTTGATGAACATAGATGAATAAATCTAATGTAAACATGAATATTCAACAATCAAGATAAATTGTAAAAAAAAGGATGAGCCAACTCTTTCAACAATAAAATCTTGATGATGAACATTAACATGAACACTATGATGAACACCAAGAACAAACAAGATGAACTACCCAAAACGATAAATGAATCAAAAAATTCATGAGAGACTCACCAACAATCCTTGAAACTTGAAACAATCTTCAAAAGTTGTCAAATCGAGATCGTTCCCTTGAAATAATCGCAAGATCTTCAAGGTACGACTCTGATACCAATTGTTAAGTTGGATTTGACGTGTGCGGAATAAGAATAACATGAAGATCGAAACAAATATCCAAAGTGCCGAATGATTACTATTCAAATGTAATCAAACATGTGAGAGTGTACAAGGTTATTGCATAAAGCACCTACACCTCACATTGTGAGCTCTAACCTACAAATGAGTAAAACTATACTATATATAGGTAGGCTACAAATTAGGGCAAGGCCCAATAACAAGGTTTTACTATGGGCCGACCAAGCTTGTCATGCATCACTCCATGAGGGCTTTTGTACCCAACAACAACATATAAAAAATTCCTGATTCCACCATTAGCTATATCACAATTATATTTAACTTCCACCAGTTTCACACACTTGGTTCTTGCCTCAAAGTACACGTTATGAAGCTCACCAATCATTCATTATGTGTAGTTACACGATACTCGTTATGTAACTATATCAACACCCACCGCATGGTATGCAAGGTACACGTTATGTAACCACCGATACATCTACTACAAGCAATCACAAAGTACACGTTATGAAGCTCACCGATCATTCATTATGTGTAGTTACACAGTACTCGCTATGTAACTATATCAACACCAACCACTCTTTATGCAACCACCAATACATCTACTACAAGCGATCACAAGGTACGTGTTGATCAGTCTATGCAACCACCCATACACCAATGCACCAATACTCCACTATATACAATCTACAATTTCCACCGCTCGTCTATGGGTTCAGTATGTTGCATCTATATGTTCAAGAATCATTTTAGAATGATGTTTGCCAATAACATATGATCCTATAAGGTCACACCTTAAGCAAGTGGGCACATCTTGAATATTTATTATTAATATGATTATTAATAAATAATCAACTCTTATATTTAATTAGTTGATAATTATTATTTTGTGAAAATAATAAATCAAGAGAGATAAAGCTAGTTATTATATCATATAGTATGAATTAATAAATCATGTACAAGTTTTTGTACACTTCAGTTTCCACCCAACTTTTTAGTTACATGAGTACATCTAGTTTGTGAAACTAAGTTAGTTATCTCTATTCTTTCTCTATTGTTGGCCGAATATTCAAGGAAGGATGGGAGGTTGTTTGTCAACCTCCCTCTTACACAACCTATGCTTCTTATATGCCATCAGTTAGCATTTATTGGAGGTATGGGTCTCAGATATCATATGTGAGTATATAAGAAAGTGTAAGACCAAAAACTAGCTGGTTTTTCCTCTCCTCTTGATAGAACCATCAACCCGTCTCTCTCTCTCCCTCTCGTTTGCCTTTCTTTTGAAACTACTTGCAAGTTTATAGGGTGTAGAAGTGTTTCTCCTTTAGTGCTTAATTATGTTAAGCACTTAAAGGCTTAATAAGTCACAAATAAAAATGGAACTAGCATTCCATTATGCCTTACTCTTGTTGGTGGATACATTATAGAGAGACTCTTTTCTTGAGTTTTTGTCATCTTCATCAACTCTCCAAAACCAAGTGGGATCAAAGTCTTTAAATATTGTCTTCTTTATATCATATGGTTGTCATTAATATTTCTATATCATGCAATTGGATCCTCTTGGTGGTTTTGTTAAAATGGTCTTAAAATAATAGTTATTTTAATATCGCTTCCGTTTGCCGCTTAAAATTTTTTTATGCAAAAAAAAAATCATTTTTAGCTTCTTAAAACCCATTACACTAAATCTATATGTACACTTATTTCACCACATGTACTCATTAGGGTAACTACTATACAAGTATATCAACACAAACTCCTCGTTATGTGTTATATCCTAATTATCACAATTATTACAAGCATACAATTATTTATAGATATCAACCTCGTGTTCACCATATAAATGTACATCTAAGTATTAATAAATCATGAAAGGAATCATATGCCTCATATAATCATTACTATGTTATGTAAAGTTACTCACCTTGTTAGATATAGTTGTTATATCCTCATCCTCAAGTCCTTGTTAGCAGTTATCACTGGTTCCACTTCCCTAATCAACCTACATTAGGTGGTTTTTTTATTTGGGAACAACCCATATGCATATATGAAATAAGTTAAAAGGAAATACAAAATAAAGTAACATGGTCTGACGCACAAGATAATCATAGGATTCGGATCTAACCATCAATATTTATGATTTGAACTGATTAGGAAATTAAAGCAAGCTGTCTAGTCGAGTATTAGACCAAGACTCAGAGATAAAGTAAAATATAAGAAAAGAAAAAGAGTACAATCATTAAATGGGAAGTTATGACTTCCAAAACCCTGAAACAGTATAACAAGTAAAAGCCTTTAGTGGGTGGGCAAATGATTAAGTTATAAGTATAGTGCTTTACCGAGTAACATAATAAAGAAAATTATCAATTGGAAAAATGATGAAAATTATGAATCTTGAGTATTATGCCTTATTATAATGTGGTTGTAAGTATATGAAGTCATGGTAATAAAGCAAAATTACTATAAGAACATAATTAAAAGGAATTTATGAAAGTTGACAAATTGTGGTTGAGAATTTGGCTTGGAATTTTGAAGACCAAGAAGAAAATTGATATATGCAATTGAAGAATAGGAATCACCAATTCTAGATGATGAAGGCATAACTTTTGTTTTCATGGAACTCCTTAAGATCATGAAGTTTGTATAAACCCTAACTTTATATGTTCTTATCAACAACTAATGGTCACCATGAGTAAATGATTGGCATGTTATTAAGACATCGTAACATGTTTATCCAACGGTTATTGGCAAGAGTACAAAACGAAAGTAAATAATACACAACTCATGGAGAACCTTATAACTATGTTTGGACCAATAAGATTATGATAGTGATAGTGCTAGGATTAGCACATTAATGATGCTAATTAGAAAAGTACCTCATAGACTGTAATAGAATTGTTAATTTGTCACCGGGAAATGATTATCATAAAAATGATGTATCATTTGGCAAGATGGTTTCTTGAGTATTATGACAAACTACAAGGTACTTTTGGTTCATCGCAAATGAAATTGGTTAGAATGAATAGAAATCAACATTTTAATTGTGTCTAAAAGTTACTATGAGACTTTAGAAAGTGAAAGGAAATAAAAGAAAGTAGAATTATTGCTATGTATAAATCATATATAGGAATGGACCTTAAAAGAAAATGCCCTTCATTTTCTTTTAAGGGGTAGATAAAAAGGCCTAAATGAGTGGTCATATAAATGATTATATAAATACATGTGTGTAAGTATAAGTCTCAAGGCATGATGAACAGAGTTTAGCAAAAGCTCGGAAGTGTTTAATGATGTTATAACATACTTGAAGCATACTTATCAGTAATGCATTGCATGTACAAATGTTAGAATTCTAATGTTGAGATAGACTATTGCTAAAGTCATGGATAGTAATTGAGTTGTTAGCATGTAACGAAAGGAAATATATGATTCCGTAATCACTTATGGTAACATCATTATTGTGATACTGGAAACTTGATAACCGAATGGAATGGTCAATGAATTTTGAAACTGAGTAAAGTTTGAAGGCTAAATAAGTAATGATCACACATCTAAATGATAGGTGTCTCGAGGTGAATTGTTGTTATAAATGGTAAATCAAACAGTCGCATGCACTTAAGTTAGAAACTGGTAAAGGAAAGAAATACTCATGGATATAGGAATGGCATAGGGTCGGGACAGGGAGACCCATACCCGACCCGAAAAGTTTCGGGTCGGGTTCGGGGTAGTACCCTATCGGGTTTCAGGTTTTCGAGTCGAGTTTCGGGCCATTGTATATATATATATATATATATATATATATATATATATATATATATATATATATATATATATATACATATATATATATATATATATATATATATATATATATATATATATATATATATATATATATATATATATATATATAGGGTTTGGATCATGAAGGAACCCCTAAAATACTAAGAACCTGAGAACCCATTAAAAAAAAGCCCCAGCCCACTAAAAACGCGTCCAAACCCGGAAGTAAGGCGGAAGGTTAAAAGCGTCATTTCAAAATAACACATATCCGGACGCTAAAGAAAAGCTGCGAAAAGAACAGTCTGAAATTTCAATTCAAATCCAAAGATTTGATTCGATTCTCTCAAAATTTTCTCCCGTAAAATCTACGATTCTCTCAAAATTTTCAAAGAAACCCTAAGTTTCAAAGAAACCCTAACCTTTTCTCGAACAGATCGTTCAAATCCTTGTTCGAAATCAAGACGGTTCGCACAAGATCGTTCAAATCGAGGTATATTTCTACGATTTTTGGAAGTGATTGAAATTTAAGCTTACTTAGAGTCATATTGTACGTTTTATGCTTAAATCATCAAATAAAACCTGGGGAGGTAGCACTCTCCACTCATTTTCTTCAATTTTGTCTTCTAGGTTTAGCATTCTCCACAAATCCACAATTCCATGGTAATTTGCTCTTTATATGAAAGTTTTGTTAGGATTCTATGTTTAATTCATGAGTCTAATAACATTATCACGTGATTTTGCTTGAATTCTAGTTTACAGTGTTCTCTTGGAGCTCGTAAATCAAAATTCTATGAGTAAAGAATTGAAGTTTTAAAAAATCAAATCAAATGATATTTTAGCTTATAATTGTGTTTTCAAATCTTAATTTCGGTTGATGGTTTCAAATCATAAGGTTAGTGTTCTCTTACCTAATGGATCACTATTTGATATATCTAAATTCGAAGTTGATTCTTTAATTGATGGATTAGTTGTGTTAATGGTGTTAATCATGTTCTGTTTTAGTGTTAGGATACACATTGAATTTCAATTGGTCATTAGAAGTTGAATTAGATGTCTTAGATTGTTTTCGAAAGTGATTCATGTTTATTAATAACTGTTATTTCGATTGTTACAGGTTATATAAAGTTACTTCTTTCAAAAAGTTATGAGAAAAAAAAGTGAAAGGATTATGAAAAAAAGCTTGAGGAAGTTCAAAAATGATAAAGATGATCCGGTCTTAATAGAAGATGATGATACTTCTGATACACAAGAAGAAGAAACTCAGAAAACTGAAGACTCTGAACCCAGAACACAAGAATGTAAGGACCAAAACTGTAATTCAGTTGAAAAATATCTAATCAGAAGGACCAAAACATATACATATAAATATGCATATGCATATTTATATGAACATTAAAGACGCAATGTTAAAAAAGGATATGCATATGAAATACAAAAATCAATCTTTACAACATGCATATGCATATCCATATAAATATTCTTTGTACTGACATTGTTAAGTATATCAACATGCAGGTACTCCCAACATGCTTATGCATAATGCATATAAATATTGAAAAATATTTAAATTACAGTTTTCATCCCTGTGTTTTAAATTTAGATTAAATCACAAGGACCAAAACTGTAATTAACTTGAAATAAATTTGTATCAAGATGCATATTTTTTTAAATTTAAAAATATGTAATCAGAAGGACCAAAACTCTAATTTACTTTAAAAATAGAGTAAACTACAGTTTTGATCCTTGTGTTTTACATTAACTTACATTTTTTCTCCTTTATACAAGATTTTTTTACTTTGAAAAATATGTAATTACAAGGAACGAAACATATGCATATAAATATGCATATGCATATGCAATATGCATACACATATTTATATGCATATATTTTATCTGTACATATATTCAGTTGTGGTCGTGTCGACCTTCTTGTTTAAATTAATTTACAATTTTGGTCCTAATCTTATAAACTATAATTTGTGATCACTGTGTTTATATTAATTTACATTTTTTCTCCTTTTTACAATATTTTTTTTTCTTTAAAAATATTTAATCACAAGGACTGAAACTCTAATTAATTTAAAAATATCTGATCACACGGACTAAAACATATGCATATAAATATGCATATGAATATGCATAAATATGCATATGCATATTTAAATGCATATATATTTGATTATCTATACACATATTCACTTGTGCTCTTTGTGGTCCTTGTGGTTAAAATTAATTTACAATTTTGGTCCTAATGTGATATTTTTAAAAACAGTCATTTAATCTATAAAATATTTATCTATGTATAAATATTCTGATATATGTTTTGAAAATATATTGTAGGGTCCAAAACAACAAAGACAACTATCATATCAAAAGAAAAAAAAACAAGAAAATCAAAAAGAAAAATAGATTCGAAGAAACAGAAGATTGTTTTCGAAGAAACTAAACAAAGACTTGAAAAAAAATCAGATGACATTATTCATACAAGGACAACACCAACACAGTTTTTAAGTGTAATTGAAAAATTAAACAAAAAACAAAAAGAAGCAGTAACAAGTATGGGTTTTGGTTCTCTATTAGATATGAAACTGGATGTTATACCATCAAAACTAGGGTATAATCTAGTTGATATTTTTGATGATGAAAAACTTTTGCTTAAAACATCCGAGGGTGTCATAAAAATTAGTATAGATTTAATATACGATTTATTGAGAATTCCAAAAGGAGATGTAAATTTAGAAGATTTAGAAGAACACCCTGATGCACATCCAGTACTTCAGAAGTTCCAGAAACAATTCAAAGATTTCAAAAAGATAAGCAAAAAAGATGTTGCAGAGAAGATAATGAGCACAGGAGATCATGGAATTTTATTCAAATTAAATTTTATTGTTTTATTCACAAATAGTCTTTGCAAATCTCAAAAAAGCGGGATTTGCCTAACAAAAGTTGTTAACAAGTTAGTTGGAAAAGTTGACATTTCAAAAGTCAACTGGTGCAACTTTGTTTTGGAGGCTTTGAGAGGGTCGAAAAAGTATTGGAAGAAAAAAAATGATAACAGTTTTTATGCAGGACCGGTAGCAGTTTTACTTGTAAGTATTTTTAAATCTATTAAACTGTTTTAATCTATTGAAAATAATTAACAAAAATTATTTTGGTGCAGCTTGCTTATATTCAAACAGTAACATCAGCAGATGATGGATCTAACAAAACAAATCTGAAAAAAGTTCCAGCAATAAACTTCTGGAACAAAGATGAGATGAAAAGAAAAAATTTTTATGAACCAGTAAAGGTGAAGAAAGTGAGAGAAGGTAAATTGGAAGAAGAAGAGATTCCTTCAACAAAAAAACATAAATTGGAACCAACTGTTGAGGTATATTTATATTCATATACATACATCTTTACAAATTTTAAAATTTATTTTAATATATGTTTTTTTCTTTCAAAGGTGAAGAAAGGAAAAGAAGATAATTTAGAAGAACAAGAGATCCCAACAAAAAAGCGTAAATTAGAACCTACAATTGAGGTATATATGTATATCCATATTAATATGCATACTTTAATGTACTGATTAAAAAATATTTATATTTAATAAGTATATGGAAACATATTTTTATTTATATGCATATTGTTATTTATATGCATATGCACATGCATTTTATAACATATTTATATGCATATTCTTATTTATATATATATGCATACATATATGCATATAAATTTATATATGTGAATATTTACATGCATATGTATATGCATATAAATATGCATATTTATATATATATATGTATATGCATACATGATATATATATATATATATATATATAATTATCCTGCGCATTTTGACAAATAGTTATTAAAAATTAATATATACATTTGCATTTTCTATAAATTGAAAATGGGGTTATACATCTCTTATAATCAATATTTGTTGGGTTTCAAAGATTGAGGTAAATTTTAATATTTATTTTAATATATCTTTTTTTCATGCAATAATGATATGTTTTAATATTTCATGACTAAGTGTTATTTGAGTGGGCTATAATTTGTATGAAAACCTATGTTGGAATGAATATATCTTATTTAAAAATTAAAGTGATATCTGAATGCAGGAAATTTATGATTATTTTTTATGATGACATTAATTTGAATAAAAAGGAAGCAAACTTCATGATGTGATTAAGAAGCTCAAAACCAAAATGCATGTTATTTTGTTAGGAAATCTTAAAAGTATTGTTTTATCATTTATACTTATATATTACGATGTTTTTTGGTTTTGAGCTTCTTAAACATGTTATGATATTTGTTTCCTTTTTATTATTATTATGTCCGTGGAAAACAATTATATAAGAATCTAATTCAGATATCTCTTCATAAGTTTTTAAATATTTTTGATGTATCTAATTCAACTAGGTTTTCGTATAAATTATAGCTCACTCACATATCACTTGTTTAATGAGTGTTTAGATATATAATTTAAGCATGATATGAAAAATATATTCAAAGAAATGTTAAAATTGCATCTTTTATTTGAAAACTGATAGATATTGATTTAAACAAATGATAACCCCATTTTCCATTTATCAAAATGTAAATACCAAGTAGATTCTTCTGTCTACAAATACATCTGTACACATACTTTTTAAAAAAAATATTTACAACATGCATATGCATAAAAATATACATATGTATATAAATGGTCTTTTGTACAGATCTTGTTATCTATAACAACATTCATGTGCATATCTACATAAATATGCATATAACAAATTATGTACATATAACTTCTATACCCATATGTATATACATATGTATATGATCTGTATATGCATACATATATGCATATAAATTTATATGTGTGAATATTTACATGCATATGTATATGCATATAAATATGCATATTTATATATATATATATATATATATATATATATATATATATATATATATACATATATATATATATATAATTATCCTGTGCATTTTGACAAATAGTTATTAAAAATTAATATATACATTTGCATTTTCTATAAATTGAAAATGGGGTTATACATCTCTTATAATCAATATTTGTTGGGTTTCAAAGATTGAGGTAAATTTTAATATTTATTTTAATATATCTTTTTTTCATGGAATAATGATATGTTTTAATATTTCATGACTAAGTGTTATTTGAGTGGGCTATAATTTGTATGAAAACCTATGTTGGAATGAATATATCTTATTTAAAAATTAAAGTGATATCTGAATGCAGGAAATTTATGATTGTTTTTTATGATGACATTAATTTGAATAAAAAGGAAGCAAACTTCATGATGTGATTAAGAAGCTCAAAACAAAAATGCATGTTATTTTGTTAGGAAATCTTAAAAGTATTGTTTTATCATTTATACTTATATATTACGATGTTTTTTGGTTTTGAGCTTCTTAAACATGTTATGATATTTGTTTCCTTTTTATTATTATTATGTCCGTGGAAAACAATTATATAAGAATCTAATTCAGATACCTCTTCATAAGTTTTTAAATATTTTTGATGTATCTAATTCAACTAGGTTTTCATATAAATTATAGCTCACTCACATATCACTTGTTTAATGAGTGTTTAGATATATAATTTAAGCATGATATGAAAAATATATTCATAGAAATGTTAAAATTGCATCTTTTATTTGAAAACTGATAGATATTGATTTAAACAAATGATAACCCCATTTTCCATTTATCAAAATGTAAATACCAAGTAGATTCTTCTGTCTATAAATACATATGTACACATATACTCTTTAAAAAAATATTTACAACATGCATATACATAAAAATATGCATATGTATATAAATGGTCTTTTCTACAGATCTTCTTATCTATATCAACATTCATGTGCATATCTACATAAATATGCATATAACAAATTATGTACATATAACTTGTATACCCATATGCATGTACATATGTATATGATCTGTATATGCATACATATATACATATAAATTTATATATGTGAATATTTACATGCATATGTATATGCATATAAATATGCATATTTATATATATATATATATATGTATATGCATACATGTGTATATATATATATATATATATATATATATATATATATATATATATATATATATATATATATAATTAGCCTGTGCATTTTGACAAATAGTTATTAAAAATTAATATATACATTTTCATTTTACATATGGATACGTATATGTATATGATCTGTATATGCATACATATATGCATATAAGTTTATACATATGAATATTTACATGCATATTTATATGCATATAAATATGCATATTTATATACATATGTAGATGCATACATGGATATATATATAATTATTTGTATGCATATATTTGATTATAGATATGAATTTAAATGTATATCTATATAATATTTTTAAAAACTGTAATTTATTATACAGATGCACATTCAAATACATATATGAATAACTTTCTTTTATGTACAAAACATTTACAGGAACAAATTGAAGGCATTAGCGTAAAGATTTCAAGAATACGCAAATGGAAAACAGATGTAGAAATTATGCTAAGTTACTGTTTGGAAAACCACCCAAACAGAAACGAATTCAATAATCTCAAAAAGGAATTTGATGAATTATTTGAAGTTAAGAAAAAAACTGGTGATGTTGAGACATTTGAAAAAGAAGACATTGAAGAAAAACAAGATGAAGTGGATGAAGAAAAAGAAAAAGATAAAGTTGATGAAGAAAAAGAAAAAGAAAAAGAAGGTGAAAAAGAAGGTGTTGAAGTAGATGAAGGATTTCAGAATGTTGAAGAAGATGAAGTACTTGAAGAATCTGAGCACAATGCTGAAAAAGATGAAAGAAATGTTCCTGAAGTTGAAGACAATATTCAACAAAATGCTGAAAAGAATGTTGAAGAGAGTATTGAAGAAATTGAAAAGAATTTTGAAGTTGAAGAAGTTGAAGAAACATTGAAAGACCCTGCATCAGAATTTGATTTTCAAACACCTGAAAAGCAAATCATTGAATTTGAAGAAACTTCACCAATATCTCCGTACTTGTTGCAGGTAATACAAGATATTGAAAACACTTATTTACATAGCGACAACGATAACAAAAAAACAATTGATCATGATATTGCTAATTTTGATCTGGGAATATCCCAGGAATTTCCGACATTTGTTGTTCAAAAACAACATACTAAAGAGAAAGGTGATGCTATTGATCCAATGCCGTTGTCTATATCAATTGAAGATCCACATAAAAGACAAACAAAAGCATCAGCGTACCTCTGCTCACCATACAAAAAACGAGCAGTTGCAATTGGTGAAGAATACTCAACAATTGAAATTAAAGTGACGGATCGTGTATTTGCTCTATTTGGGGATACAAAGTAAGATTAACTGTATAAGAAAAATACTATTATACAAATATAAATTTCTAATGAATATTTAATTTTTCAGGTTTCCCATTTTCAAAACCGAAAATGGAAACTTTACAACTAGAACTGTTCTGGAGAGTTTCATACCTGAAACTTGGGTGGCAGCAGATTGTATTAATGCTTGGGCAATGGTATTGAATTATGGAGAAAAATGGAGAGCACCAAGTTCACCATCAAGATTTTTCTTTAATATTGGAATATTTGTAAGTAAACATATATCTATACATCTATATAATTATTTGGTAATCAATATATTCATATATATACATATGCATTTCTAAAATATTGATATGCATATTTTCTGTATTTGCATTTGTATATGTATATGCATATACATATGCATTTCTAAAACCTGGATATTAATATTTTGTGTATACACATATGTATAGACATATGATATGCATACGCATATCCATATGCATATGTCTATCCATATTTGCTAACTGGTATAGTTACATATTCATATATAGGCATATGATCTGTATATGCATATGTATATGCATATGATATACATATGAATAATCATATGCATATGTCTATGCATATTAACTTATGTACTTATATGAATATGTATATGCATATAAATTTTTTTACTTTTCTGTTCTGTCTCTTTTCTGTGAACTGATCTACAGCAATGTATTTAATTTGTGTTTTTCATTTATTATTCTTTTCAATATGTGACTTAGATTAATCTTTTAATTTATATTATTTTTCTATTTTTTATCTTTTATGTCAATTGAGGTATCACTCTTATTTGCAGTAGATTTAGATCGCTCACCTTTAATATATTCAATTATCTTGAGTTTCATGGTATTTCCTACATAGTTTGTAGAAAATCATGTTTCTGTATGATAGCAGACACTGTTTACTATCTTCAAAATATTTAGCGAATATTTATGGAATTCAAGATAAATAATATGATGAAGGCGAGTAATCTAGATCTACTGAAAATAAGAGTAATATTTCAAATGATTTTCTATGTTTTCTACCAATGAAAAATTATATGTATATATGCATATTTTTATGAACATGAATATATGCATATCCATATTTATTTATATGTATGATACTTACATTAATAAAAATTTTGTTTGCATTTTATTTATATTTAGACCGAGCAAATGTTGAAATCAAATGCCGAAAATGTTGATCTTTATCTAGAGTTCACAAGTAACTTACATGAATATGTCAGTAACACAGATGCTGGAAATTTAAGATACATTGATTTGGTATGTACTTTCCTTTTGAATTACTTAGTGTTTTCTTTATACACATTACCTAATTTTTCAAATATATGAACAGGTATTTTTTCCTGTCTTTAGAAATAACCACTACTATGTAGTGGTTATTGATACCACAATTCCATCGATAGTAGTTTTGGATAACATGAAGGACCATCCTGAAGAATACTATGATGATGTACCAAAAAAAATTGTAAGATTTTCATAATTATTACTTTTTATTAAATTTATAACATTTTATTTATATAATAAAATTTAAATTTAATTTCTTTATTGCAGGCTTCTTTTTACTATCGTTATTTGTTCGACATTCTACATCCAAAAGCGTCTAAGTTGAAGAAAAAAGAACCCAAATATGTGAAGATGAAATGCCAGACAAATCTTAATGAGAATGACTGTGCAATTTTTGTTATGAGACATATGGAAACATTCATGGGTGGACAGCCTTCCAAATACAATTGTAATCTAACATATGAGTCTCATGCACAGCAAAAAGAATTGTGGGAGCTACGGAAGAAGTATTTAGCAAAAATACTACTTTGTGATTTTAATGTCAACAAATATGTGGTTATACAAGAAGCTAATGAATTTTCAAAGTTGCCTAAAGAAAGGAGAGAACATATCAAATATGAAGCTTGGCTTAGAAGAGAAGATAGGTTGAAAGAGATGTGAAAGTCTTGAATTTTATGTTTGAAAATGTGAACATTATATTGGTCTTGTAAACTTACATATTCAGCCAACGTTTTACTGACACTATGTATGGTAGATGTGAAAGTCTTGATTATTATGATTGAATCTAATTGGATGCCATCTGTTATTCTATGATAAATTACCTGTATGTCAAAAATGTATATTTATATTTAAAAGGTATCTTTATGCATAATTTTGAGTTTTTTTTAATAAAAAACATGGTGAGTGGATTGGTCAAAGCTGCACATGTGATCCTTTTAACTCTTTCTCTGAAGCCATAAATTTTTTGAGATGCATGCTTCCACTTTTCTCTCGTGAATGGATCAGTCAAACTAGCATGTGTGCATGCTTCCACTTTTCTCTCTGAACCATAACTTTTTTTGTGATGTGGTAACTTTTTCTTTGAAGCCTTGACTTTTTCATCTATAAAATCTTTCATTCTCTCAAATTTTTCAAAGAAACAAATTCAAATAAACCTTAACTTTCTCTTACATAAATTGTCAAATCTTTGTTCGATTCATACAAATCCTTAAAATCAAGGTATATTTCTTATTTACCAAATATGTTAAACATTCATACAAATTTTTGATTCTACAATTTTTGGGTTTTGGGAAACTGTTTTACATATGAATATCCAATATAGTGTTCCTAAATATTTGATGCTTTTGCAGGAGTAAATGGCAGACAATGTTGAGAAAGGTGCTAAAGTGGAGGTTATGGGTGTAGATCCTGGTTTTGAAAACTCTTACTACACAGCTAAATGCCTTGAAATTTATGAAGAGTCATGCCAGGTTAGATATGAAACTCTTCATGATAATGAAAACAAAAAATTGATTGAGCAGGTACCTTTGTCAAGGGTTCGTCCGTTTCCTCCACATTATAAGTTCAGTGAATTTTTTGAGCAAGATATTGTAGATGCATATGCACGTGGAGGTTGGTGGAAAGGCAGGGTCGTACGAAAAAATAACAGAGGCCATTACATTGTCAAATTTGATAATGAAGAAGAACTTACCTTACCAAAGGCGCTTATTAGGGTTCATCAAACCTGGAGTCCTTTTAGTGATGAAACATGGTGGTACCATAAAATCATGGATTCTGGTTGGCCATATGCAAGCAGAGATGGTGGTAGTGGTTCAAGCAGTCGTGGAGCAGGTGGTACTTAAGCACGTGCAGTGGGCGTTAGTGGTATAGGAATTAAGGAAAATTGGTTTGAAGGGTCATATTTGTTTTAACTGTTTGTCTTTTGAATCTATGTTTAAAATTTTCATGTTTCGGATTTTACAGCTGTTTATGTTTAAACTATGACTACTTTGTGATTTTATTAACAGTTTCTAAATCCTTAAAAATTTAAGTACTAATTTCTGAATAGTAAGAAGAAAATTAACATGAACTGCATATGCAATTATGCATATGTATATGAATATGCATATGCATATGCATATGCATATGCATATGCATATGAATGTATATGCATATTTATATACAAACAACATTTTGACTAAATTGTGATTTTATTAACAATACGTAAATCCTTAAAAATTTTAGTTCTAATTCATTAATAGTAAGAAGAAATGAATTACATTAACATGAACTGTTACATATTTATATGCATATGCATATATAAATATATATGCATATTTATAAGACAAACCTGCGATTATATAATACTCTGATTAACATGATGTGAAAACTTATTTTATTAACAGATGGAAATACACAATTGTTATTTTCAAAATATTATAAAAAATAAAAAAAAACATCTATTTAAGAATGAACAAATCAACTGCTATTTTTTAGTAACAATGTTTCTTCTTTTTCTGTTTTTTTCTTCAACGCTTCTGCTTCCAACTTCTTTTTGTTCAATGCTTCTGCTTCCAACTTCTTTTTTAAAGGACAATTCCTTGCATCATGTTTCTCTGATGGTAAAATCTTCTTTTTGCAGAAATTACAAAATCTTGGCTCCTTTTCAACATTCTGCATCGCAATCTCCTTTTGTCCCTTCAATCTTTTATTTGACCCACAACCTTTATTTTTTACGTTTTCGGGGTTCAAAATCTCGATTACATCTGGTTTTTTGATGCCAAACAATGACTCAAATTGTTGACTTTTAGATCGTAAATCTTTATTTGGTGGATTGGCAACTATCTTATTCCTTATATCTCTAATTAGAAGAGACAATGATTTAACTGCTTCAGGATCATGTGCTGTCAAGCTTATACATTCTCCAAGCATGGAATATATTTCTTGGACATTCTTCTCGCACCCACTTGAACTTTCTCCAGATGAATAACTTCTTTTCAAATCTTCAGGATTGATAATATCTTTTTGCCATCTTCTTATTAAATACTTTCCGGGAATTTCTTCAATGAATCTTGACCTTAAAATGCATAATATATGCCTGCATAATAATCCAAAATGCTCGAAGACCATACAACTACACATGAACATTTCTTCTTTTTGATTTATTTCTACCTGAAATAAATAGCCAAAACTAATTTTAAAAAATAAAATAAGAGATATGATACTCCAGAAACTATATTCATATTTATATGTATATCCCAGTAAATATGCATATACATATTTATATGTATATTGCTTTAAAAATGCTTATATGCATATGTATATGTATATTCATATACATATGTGTAATATTATGTGTCCCAGTAAATATGCATATACATATTTATATGCATATTGCTGTAAAAATGCTTATATGCATATCTATATGCATATCAATATTACAATGTAGACATATGCATATATGTACATAAATTTATATTAAACAAATAAACCATACCTGATATTTAAATTTTTTATTTGTAATGGAATTGTCATTGTTTGCTCGCCGAAATACAAAAGAGCTTCGCCCTTTTGTTATTTCACCAAACGGATTTTCAATCACAGTACATATTTCATTTCCATTTGTTGTGATAATAACACCGGGAGCAGGCGCACAAGTCCACACCGAATCGTATATTTCATCTTGGACAACTTTGAAAACATTCAATGTGTAATGCTTAGATGCTTGCAGTTCAAATGATACAGGAGTTAATGCTTTGACTGTAGTTGACAGATTTGCCACTACTGAATTGTAATCATTTGTAACTTGCCTGTTTCTTTGTTTGTCCATAGCAGCATCAAACTTCATCACCAATACCATTAATGTTGATTTCTTATTTAAAAATTTCTGGAAGAAAAAATTTTGGCTTTCTGATAAAGATGTTGTCCTCATTAATCCTGAAAGATTAACACCTTTGAAAAACGCAGGAATCCATCTATCACGTATTTTAAACATCTCTTTAAGCCATTTATTTTCCCCAAGATTAAATTCTTCAATAAGACGAATCCATTTCTCTTCAAAAACATCATAATCAATACACGGATTCCATACTAGATTTTGCAGCCTCTGTCTGAAATCAGTACCAAAAATTATATTTGGACAAACCTGCAATAAACAACAAAAAAAATACCTTTTAAATATAAATATGCATACAGATTTAGAAATACTAATAGCAACTCATATGTTTATCCATATGCATACAAATATGCGTACAGATCATATTCATATATAGATTTAGAAAATACTAATAGAAACTGATATGCATGTAGATATAAATATGCATATGGATACACACACAATATGCATATGATATGTATCCATATGTATACAAATATGAATACAGATCATATTCATATAGAGATTTAGAAAATACTAATAGCAATTCATATGCATATGCATATTAGATGTATATCCATATGCATACAAATATTCGTACAGATCATATTCATATACAGATTTAGAAATACTAATAGCAATTCATATGCATATGCATATTATATGTATATCAATATGCATACAAATATGCGTACAGATCATATTAATATACAGATTTACAAATACTCATAGCAATTCATATGAATACAGATCATATGCATATTGTATGGATATCCTTATGCATATTTATATCTATATGCATATCTATGAATACACAGATTAGCAAAATAATGTTGTATTTTCAAATAACATATAATGCATGTTCTGATATATTTTTTACATAAAATACAAAAATAATTAAAATTACCTTATCTGTTAACTTTTTTCCAATATGCCACATACAAAGACGATGAATTGATTTCGTAAATACAACTTTCACAGCTTTGGCAAGTGCAGCATCTTGGTCTGTGACTACAATCTTTGGTTGTTTACCAAATGCACTAAGAAAACATTTCAAAAGCCATATGTATAGATCAGCCGTCTCGTTTCCAAGTAAAGCAGCACCAAACGTCACAGATTTCTTATGATTGTCAATCCCGGTGAATGGAACAAAAATCATGTTATATCTGTTAAAAATTAAACAATAAAAGATGAAACATAAGAAGCTTGAAAGATAAATATGCACTAAATATAAAGAAAACATAAGAAATAACTTACTTGTTTGTTCGAAAAGTGGCATCAAATGATATAACATCAGAAAATTCAATGTAATTCCTTTTTGCAATTCCATCAGCCCAAAAACATCCAAGAAGATGATTATCTTTACAAATGTACTCAAATGAAAATTGCGGGAGCAATTTTTTACGCTCCATCATCAAATTCACCAACATATTTGCATCACTATCGCCTATAAAACAACTTAAATCTCTTGACCAGTTCTTATAATCCACATATGTAGGTCCTTGATTCTCATATCCACCCTTCAATCCAGTCATTATAGTATGAGTTTTTGTTGCACCGATATTATTTATACCCAAGTTGTATAAAGCACTTTGATCATAATAGTCCAACTTTCGTTTATCTTTTGACATGTGCACGGTATCATTTGTGTACAATTCATGATTATGTGTATCAATGAATTTGCTTACTAAAAATCTTCCACTTTGATCGATTTGCTTAAAACAAATCAATGCTTCGCAATTTGTCCTTTTACTTACTGTCTTCCGATTTTGAACACCATTATCACCATTTAATGTGTCTAATGTACGCTTTGATGTTTGCCCTTCCCTATTACAGTACATATATTTGTATGTTATCACTCTATTAACTCTTTTTGTAGAACCCAATTTGCAATCAAATCCACCTCTTTTTGCATAAGTTGTATACATATCAATAGCTTTTTCCAATGTATCAAACTCCATTTTAAGAGAAGGCACCACTGATTCATCAACAATAGGGGTAAAATATGACTTTCCACCAATTTTTGTCTCTATGTTGCTAAGTGTATACTTTCCTTTTGTATTACCTGATTTAAAACAATAAAAAAAACATTAAACTGTTAAAATATATTACTTCCACAAAGAATGATATAAATATGCATATTCATATGTATATTCATCAAAACAGATAAATGGGTTCTTAGGTTCCTAGCGTTTTTTAGGTTCTCAAATAAATATGCATATTCATATGTATATTCATCATCAAATTCACCAACATATGCATCCTTTGAATATGCATATACATATGCATATACATATGCATACACATATGAATATACATATGCATATAAAATATACATGGAAAATGTTACAATATACAAAGATAATTAACAAAATACCTTCCAAATATGTCATATTTTCAACTACATTATCTTCAGTTATATCACGATAATACACATCATCAACTTCAGTATTATAATTGTAACAATGAAAATCTGCAATAAACCAAAAAACAACATTAACAATAATTAAGTAATAACAAATGCATACATACAAAAAAAAAGCTATATTACCAGTAAAATTGCTATCTTCAATTTCAACATCTTCATTCAAAAATTTAGGATTCATATTTGCACTTTCAGAATCCATTGATTGAAATGATGATTCACCAATCATGGAACTACCTAAAATAGATAATTAACATCAACTTAAACAGATTCAATAATAATAATAACCAAAAACAAAAGAATCTACAAACCTGCATCATTAGGATGATATAACTCCATATCAGGTTAAAAAATAATGTCACTACAGTATATTGATGCCAACTTCTGATCAATGGAACCTAAAAAAAAATTCACATTTTAGTATTATTTTCACTAATAAATTAAATACATTTCTGGATGTTAAACTACAATAATAGACATTATAAAAAAATAGAATCTTTGCAAGCTACAAAACTAAATTTGTACAGAGCAACATATAATAAAGAGACATTACAATTATAAATTTGAAAAAAACAAATTTAGACATCTGTAAGCTAAAAACATTCACTTAATAAACGAGTGTGAAGCCTTAAATTATGAATAATGCACCTCAGTTGTGATTTCAAGGGTTTCTTAAACAAAATGCACTATCATTCTAAAGGGATCATCACATATTGGCTGATGTTTCCAGTTGTAGGAAACAAAACAAAACTTGAATATCATAATATACGACAGTATAACACTTCATTAACAAATCAATGTTTTTCAGAACTTTTTATTATTCAAGAAAGGTGATGAAACTTACTTGCTCATATCACTTGAATAACATAATACCTACCAAAGGCTATTAGGTGTTTATTGATACAATTAGGTGCATTTTCAAAGTAGGATACTTCAATAAACAATTTAACGAAAGTACATTGCTATTTATTGCATTCAATCCTAAATCTTTTATGCAATTTCCAGTCGGAAAAAAGACCTCTGTCTTTGACAACCCAACATTGAAGATTCAATAATTAACAGGTGTCATCAAACAAGACATAACTGCACTTAATGCAGCTGTAGTGGATTTGCAGATAGTTTGCAATTCACAAAACGAAAGCCAAAACATTTCAAGTGACACAAATACCAATTCAACAACGGTTGTTGATAATCTCAAAAATCGTCTCATCTCAAAATACCAAAGCTTATCATCATAAGATACATTGCAGACTAGAATAATAAGATACAGCAATTAAAAGAATTTGAAGATAGGTGCCATAATTAGAAGGAACAATTCTCATCAAAATAAGGAAATCTTATTCAGATACATCGTAAAAAGACCAAATCGACAAAATATATAATCAAATCGAAAATACAACTTACTGTCAATTCAAGGCGCTGAACTGAAGTGGCGATCCAATGTCACTCAATCAAAAACCCTAAAAATCAACTTGATTGAGATTGCGTACAGATGGAAAAAGGAAGAACTAATTCAAGGCGCTGAACTGAAGTGGCGATCCAATGTCACTCAATCAAAAACCCTAAAAATCAACTTGATTCAGATTGAGTACAGATGGAAAACGGAAGAACTAATTCGAAATCGATGGAAGAAGCAAATCGTAAGCGATGGAAGAACTAAAGAAGGAATCTTTACATGAAAGAAGGAAACTTTACAAAGAACGTCGTACGTGATTGAACGAAGACGACGGACAGAAGCTAAAATTCCGGAATTACCCTTACTAAGCACGTAATCAATTTAAACGGGTTCTTAGGTTCCTACCTTTTTTTGAGTTCCTAATAGAACTTTACCCTATATATATATATATATATATATATATATATATATATATATATATATATATATATATATATATATATATATATATATATATATATATATATATATATATATATATATATATATATATATATATATATATATGGGCATAGGGAATATATGGTTGTTAGGTATCTATGATTGGGTATAGAACCCTTTAATACCACGTCGTTTTTGGAAAAAGCCATCAAATTATCTTCCCCGTTTGCTGCAATCTAAGACCAATTTTCTTCCTCTCCAAGAAATATAAGTTTTCACTATCGTCATTCAATTCTTGCAAACTTATTTCTCCATTCCGTTTCTTCCCCAAACTATCTGTTAATATTAATTGTGTTCTCATCCCTGCCATTTTCTTAAATCATGTCAAAAATGGTTTGGTTCACATCCACAATTGGTCCGCCGACTGTGTAGCAATTTGATTCAATTGGTCCATCATAAATAAAAGCAATGTGATTCAATCGTGTGTAAATAAACAATTATGTAAAATTAATTCATAGCTTTGGTCGATGTTAAAAAAATGAATACGCCAATATAACTCCTGGATGACATCATAGCAATATATGATAAAAGGTTATGCATTAATTGTGAGGGATACCGATGAACATTTTGCATTCGACTTTCAAAAATCACCGCTTTTTATTAGACGAAAAAATTTCTCTGGTTATTTTCCTCTTGTGAGGGAGGCGGAGGAGAACAGTCGTGACGTCGAGGTGGAAACATTAGGCAATTTAAAACAATTAGTAAACAAATACGATGAAAAGCGATATGAATTTTCAACAATAAAGTGACCATGGAAATCTTGAATAAATTAATTACGATCATACAGAAAGGAAGCGGTTGAAGTTGTGCAGTGGAACCTAATATAAGGCTACAAATTATGTTAAGGAAATCAAGATAATATGGAAGGAAAATCGGAAGGACAATAGACGGGATTTGTTTTGGCTTTGAAACTACGTAGTTTTTTTGGAGTTCTATACCTAATCTTAGGTACCTAACAACCATATATTCCCGTTTCCCTATATATATATATATATATATATATATATATATATATATATATATATATATATATATATATATATATATATATATATATATATATATATATATATATATATATATATATATATATATATATATATATATATATATATATATATATATATATATATATATATATATATATATATATATGGTTAGGATATAGGGTTAGGATATATATATATATATATATATATATAGGGTTAGGATATATTGAGAATGACAATTTATGTGTAACCCTATAACTCAATCATAGCCATTAGATTAGAAATATGGATGGTTGAGATAATTCTTTGATATATCAATTAAAGAAAATAGAAAATCATTCTAAATGAAGGTAACGGATTCTAAAGGGTAAATATGTAAAATTGAGTGGGGAGTTTAAAAGACAAAAACGCGAATTCAGGTATACCCGCTTAAACAAACCACGATTCTCGACTCCAGAATGCTTAAAACTCGGAATTCTTAAATCAAAATATTTCAAATATCAGATAACATCAATCGTGATTTACATCCACGATTCTCGATAGCAATTGCACGAAATCCTTCATCCATTATAGCTCCATTATCAAGCGGCTAGGGTTTTGAAGAGCATACTAACAGATTCTAGCGAGAATGGACGGAAAAAGACGATCAAGCCATCGATTGAGGGAAAATGCGAAGCCAAAGTTCAAGAATACATTTGCAACAGCCGTGAATTTAGATGGTGATGATGATTTCGTATCACCTCCAAAAGGTAACAGAACACGAATTGCAAAAAATCACTTGAAATTGAATTTACGGTTTGTTACTTGTAAACAAAACGAAGAATGCCTTTCTAAAACGTTTTTATTTCACCTTATTTACTTGTTAGCTTCATTAATGGTTACAGTTAAACATAATCTCTGAAAACCATAAATGTTACAATTTGCAATCACACTCATAAATTGTTAGATTTAATTCCGCCAAGAATGAGTTTGATTGCACAATCAAACTTCATAAGTACATGTAATTAAGCAAAGAATGAGTTTGATATCCCTTGTAACGTAGAATAGATAGTCTGTAATGTTACAAGAATGGGTTAAAAAACATGGAAAATTAAAAGAAATTGGAATTATGTTTGTAAACAAACCAACTTAGAACATGTACAGTCATTCTTACCAGAATATAAAAGATATTGTGCATAAGTTTTGGCAAAAACACATTCTGGACATAATATGAAGCATACAAGAAGGAAAATTCCCAAAAGTTATACTTATTTAGACATACACATTCTGGACAGAATGTGATAAACCCTATACTTCTTCATTAATTATGATTTCTTATTATGTGTTTAATGTGATTCTGGTCAGAATACAAATTTATTATTAACCGTGTTTGCTTATTACATGCATTGTAACGTAGAATAAATAGTATGTACTGTTACAAGAATGGGTAAAAAACATGGAAAATTAAAAGAAAAAGGAATTATGTTTGTATTGAATTGGTTTTAGATTCAATCATGAATTTGCTAACAATATGTTGCTGTTACTGTTGATATGAAAAGAATAAGTAAAAAACGTTATTAGCATAATATTGTTAATTTTAATGTGGAGTACACTGTGTTTAATGTTAAGGAACACACAATTTTTTGTAAACAAACCAACTTAGAACATGTTTAGTCATTCTTACCAGAATATAAAAGATATTGTGCATAAGTATTGGCAAAAACACATTCTGGACAGAATATGAAGCATACAACAAGGCAAATTCCCAAAAGTTATACTTATTTAGACATACACATTCTGGACAGAATGTGATAAACCATATACTTCTTCATTAATTATGATTCACTATTATGTGTTTTATTTCATTCTGGTCAGAATACAAATTTATTATTAACCGTGATTGCTTATTACATGCAGAAACTAAATTTGCTGATGAAAGAGTGGTGGAGATTAGTAGTGGACCAAGTGGAAAAAAAGGAAAGGAAAAGTGGTATCAACAGATGTGGATTATGGAGAATCATTGTGGATTATGGAGCCGCAGATGATGAAAATGGTTTGGCAAGTTGCTGATGTAAGTGCAGATTGTGGTTTGTACCTGATGAGACATATGGAATTTTATATGGGTGAAGATGAAGGGAAGTGGGAATCAAGTTTAACTGGTGTAAAACAACATGACGAAAAGTTACTGCGCAGATTAAGATATAAGTATATGTACAAGTTGTTGAATTCCGACTACAACATGCACAAAGACAAACTCACTGATGACTCAAAAGTTTATTCAAAGCTGGATTTCAATAATAAAAAAAAAGAAATGTTTGATGCAACAAGAGTCAGAAAAAGTGGAGAGAAGAAGAGAAGAGAAAGTTGAAGTTGTTGATTTTTTTAAATTTTACTTTTGATTAATGTCTTTTGGTACTTGGGGTCTAAACAATTGTTTCCTTTAATATTTGTCAACATTCAGTTCCATTTTGATTACGTAAACTACAATATTACAACTCCTTTTCGTATGTTGAATTTGTGATTGTTTTTTATAACATTAACTACAACATTACAACTTATTTGTATATGCTGACATTGTCATTCTAAACTTAAGCATATTAAGAAACGACATTTATTTAAAAAGCATTCTTACCAGAATAATAGTAACATGTACACATATATTCTTTACCAACATTTGTCAAATAAAGGAGATATATTCTGAACGTAATGATAATTTGTTCAATAAGTGCTTAACCTATTAAGTTCTTAATAAACACTCATTTTGTACAACATTAATATAAGTTCAATTTTACACATTAAAACCACAAAAATTACAAACATAATAAGATATTACTGAAATCAGAATAATTCTCAAAAAACAATGAAACCCTTGTTTCACAGCCTTTGTAACATATAACATCCTCTTTGAAAAGTATTCTTAACAGAATCATATATTCATCGTTGACAAAAATCTAAATATTGAAATATTCATTCTTGACAGAATCATTTCGTGAAGAATGATAACCAGTATTAACAAAATGACAACAAGTTTCAAATTTAAACACATACTATCTGCAATTAAAAATATAATAACCCTAATCAAATTCAATTGCAATCATCTCCTTTTTGCTCCTTATTCACTTTCTTTCTAAGAGGAAAATTTCTCGTGTCATGATGTACAAACTCTTTGCACAATTGCAATCATCTCCTTTTTGCTCCTTATTCACTTTCTTGTTCATATATTGGTTCTGTAAAACAAAAAAAATAATAGAATACATTATTATCAGAATACATACATTCTTATCAGAATACATACATTCTTATCAGAATACATACATTCTTATCAGAATACATATTCTGCACAGAATAAGAAATATATAATAAAATATTTATGAACATTGGATATAATGAAGATTTTGTTCATAATAAGGTTCATACTTATTATTCTTCACAGAATACACATATGCAAATGTCATAACCTTCAAATTGTATAGAAAGTATGCTGGATATTGTTTTTAACATTTCATTCTGGACAGAATAAAAAAATACTATATTTGCAATTTAACATCACAAAAAATATTAGAATAACAACAAATACTACATTGTTATTATTTGACTATAAGCAAATAAATACACAAATACAAAATATACATATATATTCTCATAAGCATATATTTTTTTAAAAATCACATGTACCTTCATTTGCTTTACTACTTCCACAATCCATATACATGTTATCCTCTTCAATATTGTCATCCAGAATATCCCCAATATCTTCAATACATTCACGATGTAGGTTGTTCTGATCAGAATAATCAACAACTTCCTTTCCCTTCTGCTTGACAATGCCACTTTGTATATGATCAGAGGTTATATAAGAATATTCCATGCTGATTTCCTACAAATTAATTTCAATTTACAATGTATTATCTGTATAAATTACCTGTATAATCAAAATCTCATTCTTAATTTGGAACATAATATACATATAACACATCAAATTTAGAAAAAAAATCGATTTCCTTCGGTGTAAATTACTAAAATCGAATTAATTCTAATGTAATTTAGAAAAATCGAACCTGATTATGGGATGATTTACCAATTCAGTAAACAAAAATTGAATTCCTTCAGTGTATGCTGCAATCGTTTCTTCTGTAATGCTGCAATGGCTTGTTCTGTAATGGAATTGGATTGAATTAGTGCTGCAATCGCTTCTTCTGTGTATGGAAATCGATAGCTTCTACTACTACTCTTCACGTAATACGATTCCAAAATCCAATTCAATAAAACAAAATCCAATTGCTTAATTAAACGTAATCATGCAATCGCTTCTGTTCAATTACCGAGATTCAATTACTGATGCATTAGATCGACACCTTCTTCTACTGTAATTCACGAAATCTGATTATGAATTCCTTAATTTTTGGTAGTTTTGTTAAGTACGTGATTCAATCCTACAAATATGCTAACGTGAATTACAGTTACACGATTCTTCTGATAAGAATCTTGCAATTGACAAAATTGCCCTTAATTAGTCATGGAAAATGATTGGACCAGATTAAATATCAAGGTTACACAATAATTAGTAGGATATATTTGATCCTAACTCTATATATATATATATATATATATATATATATATATATATATATATATATATATATATATATATATATATATATATATATATATATATATATATATACATATATATATATATATATATATATATATATATATATATATATATATATATATATCTATATATATATATATATATATATATATATATATATATATATATATATATATATATATATATATATATATATAATATGACCAACTATGGAGATAGATTCAGCAACATTTGTTAAGAGGTGCAATTAAACATATTTGAAAATAAACGAACATATAATATTGTAATGTAATCAAACAAAATTGAACATATACGAACACAAAATGAACTTAAATAAACAAACACAAATGAACGTAAACGAACAACATAAACGAACGTTCACGGACATAATTGAACGAACGAGACCAATGTTCATGTTTGTTCATTTAACTAAACGAACAAGAATTCGTGTTCATGTTCGTTCATTTATTAAAGAAACGAACATAAACGAAGTTTCCGCCGAACAGTTCACGAACGGTTTGCTAAACGTTCGGTTCGTTTACAACCTTATATAAAACTAATAAAATCAATTTTCTAACATCAAAATCAAAAAGCACGAATCGATGCCAATGAGCAGTGATTGTCCGTGCGTTGCAGCGGGTATATTAATCCTATATTTTCGACCCAATTAACTAATG
>CM042015.1:15926042-15931042 GCA_023525715.1 Cichorium intybus | reverse complement strand
TCGGTTTTGGACCAAAAACGGGAAAAAACGGGAAATTCTTGAAATGGATTGGAATTACCAATTCCATTGTTTAAAACTTGATATTAATGAAGGGTTTTGGTCTTGGAACAATTCCTAGTGATTAAGTCAGGAATTAAGGACTTAACAAGAGAAAATGGGACTTTATAGCATAAAAATCGAAGTTACTGGGCTGTGCCAGCAGCAGTCGCGACGCGACCCTCACCCTGGTCGCGACGCGTGGTCGAGGCAGAAATGAAGTTGCTTCCTGTTAAAATTTTGAGCAATTTCCAAGTATGATTTTGATGGTAGGCTTGTCCGTTTGACCTGAGATTTTGAACATAGGTCTAATATGGTGTGAAACTTCATGGAAAATTATTAAAATGAGAATACGACCTCCCGAAAGTACTGTAGTAGAATACGCGTATTTCGGGAAGTGTATTAAATTTTTATAACGATGGTTATTGCTCGGAAATGATTAAGAATGGTGTTATATCAGACTCTTATGCATTAGGGTCAATTAAAGTGATTGTTAACCTATAATCATTATGTATACAAATAAATATATAGGTACGGGACAAATTGTCGTAGCAAGTACAAAGAGGCAAGAACCAACAGGAACTAGTTGTAGCGATCATCAAGGTAAGTAATCTCACTTATATCCGATGTGATAAGTGTTGATTGAACAGTTGCAGATGGAAACAGTCTTGGGGACGAATTTGACAGATTTAATGATGAAATAAAAAGACAATACCAGATAAGCCGTGCGTCTGAAAAAGACAAGAACGGAGCTGTGAGTCAACAATACGACAATACCAGATAAGCCGTGAGTCTGTGATAGACAAGAACGGAGCTGTGAGTCAAACTTTAAAAAGGCAATACCGGATAAGCCGTGAGTCATTGAGATGGCAAGAACGGAGCCGTGAGTCTAGGCAAAAGCGGGACAAACCCGTGAGCCAGATGCGATCATATGTTATGAGATAATGCATATTTGATTTGTATAGAGATTTTATTCTTATACATATTGTTGCAGATTTGATTACTCATTGGGCTTTATAGCTCACGGTGTTTATTTGATATGTCCCTGCAGGTGAGCGAGATCCCGCTAAAGGGAAAGATAAAGTCCGTGACTAAGGACTTAGTAATGTGAAGTAGCAGCCCGGCTTGAAGGATGTATAATACCAGTATATTGTAATCCTTGGTACTCTTGTGCCTGTATGTATTAACTAGTACCCCTTTTAATATGGTTTTGAATGTAAAATATGTGTTTGAAAAATAAAAAAATTTATGGGGTGTTTTGTTAATAAGCCGGATGTTACATTTATGATCAAGTAAACACCTAAATTTTTTAGGCTATTCATGCTTTTTTTTTTGTTGCCCTTTTCACTTTATGTCTATCCGATAGATTAAAAAGACTAGATACGTACTGCCATTTACTTTATTCTGACATATATTGCTTTAATCTTTGGATGTGAGGCGTATCTTTTGGCTTGGTTGTACTTCAAAATATCTTGTCTACATGATTCGTCAAACTCATTCCGGCTTTAATATAGATTTATATTTTTTGTATATTATATTTTAATATTGTCTATGTTAAAAATGCAATCATGTTACTCCAATCTCTTTGACTTTGAGTGGTTCTTTCATCCATTTTCTTTAATATAGATTTATGGATATTACTTTTAGCATACTCTTGTGCCTTGATGTAAAGCCTTTGACCGTTAATTTACAGAGGAGTTTTAAAATAAACTATTTGTTTTATATGTTAATAAGGTAATTGGGTCCACATAAATTTCTTCTGTTTTCTTTTGATAATTATACTAACGGCTCGTGCTGTACTATAATCGTACATTAGGGTTTTATAATATTGTAATTTATTTACATATCCTAAATTTGATATGCATGATGGTGATTTAAAATAATAGAAGCCATTATTTTTTGGATCGATATATAGTCAATATGGTCATGTTATTATTATGGTCCGATTGTGATGTTATTGTGTTTGCCTTATATATCATAATGGTATTAACTTATGATGATATAATTTTTTTGGTATTTATGGTTATGATATTTGTTGAAATTATGATATCAATACATTGATATCGGTTTATTTTTGTTCGTTGTCAATAATTTCAATTGTGACGTGATTTAAGTAAATTAATTTTTGGTTATTGATAAATTTCAGTTATGACGTTTATTTTAGTAGTAAATTAATTGACACAATATATCACCAAAGCGGTCTCTTTTGTGAAAATTAATTTACTACGAATTTAAATTTTACGGTTTATGTGTTTGTCAATGCGGGTATTAATCGACCCAAAGATAGGTTAATATTTGGACGGATAAATACATATGTTGTGGTAACATTTGACAATTATTCGGTTCAATGTCATTAATAAGTCGATCCAAAGATGGACTTATTGATTGACATAATTTATCGTCAATGTTTTATCACTATAACAAGATATCTGTTGCAAGTTAATATTATTGTCAAAATACTTGATATTAATGTTGTGTTGATAACTTGTGATGTTGTCATATATTGAATTTAAATATTATAGTTTATGTGTTTATTAATGCCGATATTAACCGACCCAATGGTAGATTAATATTTGGTCGAATAAACACATATGTGGCGGTAAACATATGACAATTATTCGATTCCATGTGATTAATAAGTCAATCCAAAGAGGGGCTTATTAATTTATATGCTTTATTGTCAACGTTTTATCACTAAAACAAGATATATGTTGCAAGTTAATATTATTGTCCAAAGACTTGATATTAATGTTGTGTTGATATCTTGCAATATTGTCATAAATTGAATTTATTGATTAAAGTTTATGGATTAATGAGCATAAAGAAGGAATATGCTATTTATGTTCTCAAAACATCAAATTTGAATCCTGGAATAATATTTGCAATATAAATGTTATTTATGCGCTCCACGGGATCACCTTTAGGGCTTTAAGGAATGGAATGAGAACATTATGTAAGTTCTCTGTTGCATGAATCTTGACAATGCAATTTGGATAGAGCAACGTTCTTTGAGGATGTTGAGTTTGGGGGAGAAATAAGGTTAGAAACATTGTCATTCATGATTCATATTGTTGTTTCTGATTATGTGTGAATTTTAAGTACCTACTAATGAAGTAGTAATTCATGAACATAGACCGACAATGTTATTTAATCTCCTACTTATGATGAGCAAACTCAACAAGCTCAAATTATGAAATCCCATCTATAGTCATCATATCATTATCTCGTTTGGTTTTGAGATAAATGCAAAAGATGAAACTTGTGTATCAAAAGTATAGTGGGAGTAAATATATTTCTGGTTTTATACGATGATATTGAAAACAAAATGATCATACAAGAAAAAGCTATATGCTCACATACAGAAAATCAGATATTTTGGAGATCATTGGGTATTCTGATTTTAATTGATGCCAAGATAGTTACCGGTTCACATAGGGTTCCATTTACCTGGTAGCAGGATGGCCTATTTCATGAAAAAGTTTTAAGCAGCCTTTGGTAACTTCTTCCACTATGGCGGCATAAGTGATAGCATGTTTTGAGGCATCATATCACGGGATATGGTTGCAGAATTTTGTCACGGGGCTGCGTAATGTTGGTATCGAAAGGCCACTAAAGTTGTATTGTGACAATAATTCAGCAATGTTATATTCCAACAACAACTGAAGTTCTACTAAGTCAAAGCATATTGACATTAAGTTTACAGTTGTTAAAGAAAAAGTGCAAAATGAAAAGATTTTAATAGAGCACATCAGGACAAACTCCATTATAGCGGATCCGCTAACGAAGGGATTACCTCCCAAGGTCTTTCACGAGCATACTACACACATGGGTGTGATAAGGATTGATGATATTTTGTTTTAGTGGGAGTTTTGCATGTTATTTTGGTGCTTTATGTTTATGTTTCTATACAGAATTCAAGATTCAGTTTATTCCATAATTATTTGCACTTATTTGAAGTTTGATCTCACTTCAAACTAAATAGGGACTCGTAGGAAATCTGAATTGATTTCAAAACCACACATTTATGGTTAATCTATGTCATTTAGTCATATATGTATATGTGACCATTGATGAGTTTAGTTACGTAAATTGTAACAAAGACTGCTTTGATCCTATACTGTTGTGATTAATGGACGGGATTGTTTAAGGGTACCAATACTATGATAACATATGTTAAAGCGCTTATATGGTTATGTATATATTTAGATATTGTGGTCCAGTGGGAGATTGTTGGATAATTATGAGACCAATTAATATCTAAATAATATATTGTTATCATAAATTCGATATTAATAGATAATGCTATTTAAAATTATTGATGGACTGATTTTGAATAGTAGATAAACATTATCTAGTGTTTATCCTGTGGGTTGAGTTCCCGGTTGAATCAAACTCGTCTCTATCCCTTAAATCTCTCACATTCGGTTATATCTCCATCTATATAAACACGTGACGAGTAGCAAATTAAATATACGAAAATATACACACAAAATTCGTGGGTCTTATTGCTGAGGGATTTAGAGAGAGCTTTTGAGATCAACTGGAAAACCAACCATTCTCATCAGATCCGAAAATCCCCATGGAAGCAGGTATGTAATCTTTCTTTGTTTTGATTTCTTGTAACAGATTTGAGATTAAAGATCTAAGTTTATGTTTCCACATTTTTATGTTTTGGTTATTAAAATAACCTCTATATATATATATATATATATATATATATATATATATATATATATATATATATATATATATATATATATATATATATATATATATATATATATATATATATATATATATATATATATATATATATATATATATATATATATATATATATATATATATATATATATATATATATATATATATATATATATATATATATATATATATATATATATATATATATATATATATACTTCAAAATAACAAAGACTTCATTTGTGTCTGTCTCTAGGATA